>VSMD01099524.1:0-96613 GCA_008750895.1 Mirza zaza
ACTGTAGAGCCAGGAAAACTGGCAGTGTAATTCTGTGGTCCCCAACCCCTACTCCATGGTCCACGGCCTGTTAGAAAATGGGCCATGAGTCACCATCTGAGCTCTGCACCACCCTTCCCCAACCCAGGCCATCCCACCAACCCACCCTCTGTCCATGGAAAAAGTATCTTCCATGAAACTGGTCTCTGGTACCAAAAAGGTTGGGGACCACTGGGTCTGAAGCCCCGAAACCCATTAGCTCTGATACCCAAGACAGGGGAAGATGGATGATCCAGTCCAAACAGAGAGGGGAAATTCACTTTTTCTCTGACTTTTTGTTCTATTTGGACCCTCAATGGATTGGATGATTTCTGCCCACACTGATGAAGATCTTTACTCAGTCTACTGATGGAAATGCAAACCTCTTCTGGAAACACCCTTACTCACACACTTGGAAGTGCTGTTTTACCAGCTATCTGGGCATCCCATGGCCCAGTGAAGTGGGCATATAAAATTATTATCACGGATGCCACAGTGAGATTAAGGGAGTTGAGACTTGCAGGGATGGGCAGGAGCCGAGCAAATCCATTTTAAGCTGGGTGTGATGGCGTTATAGCGGGGTTTAGGCAAAAGGGAGACCTCGGTTTAAGAAGGTGCATAATGATGAACATTGGCAGTAGGAGTAAGATAAGTGTAGGTAGGAGACTATCATATTGTCCAGCCGTAAATAAAGACTGTCTTTACTAGTGTAATGACACACAGCCATTCTGAAAAAAATTCAAAATTCACAATAGCTCTTTCTGAAAGTAAAACAGAAGAAGAAAAATTAAATTAGGGAAGATAAAGAGATGCTCCACAGTCATGCAAAAAAAAATGACAGGTGTGTTTCAATATAACATTAAAAGGCAACTCTGTAATCACTAAAATAGTATATTTCTCCTTTTCTCAACTTTGTACCCTACTACATAACTAGAACATGAACTCTCCTCTGTGGTATTCAGTTCTGTATTTTTTTCTGGCATTTGATTTCTTGTTGCAACAGTGATAAATGATGTACAAAGTAACAATTTGTAATATTCCTGAGTATTTATTTGTGAGGTTTTCAGGTTATAATAGTCTGCAAAGATACATTGCTACAACATCCTTCCCAGTTACTCTCCAAATCTTCACAGTCTGTGAAGTGTCCACAACTCTGGTGAAATTGCTTTTACCAAGGTCATTGATTATTACTACTTTAATCAAATTTGATGCATATTTCTAAATTCTTGTTGTATTTGACTAGTTAGTAGAATTTGACAGAGGTGACTGTGTGCTCAGTCTTAGAAATTTGCTCCAGGCCTTTGTGGAGGTTTCCTCTTCAGGTACTCCTCCCGCCTCACTGACTACCTGTTCTGGTCTTTTCTAGCGTCTCTCTTCTCTAAATTATTCAGATCCTCAGATAATAGGTGTCCTTTTCTCTATTTCTTTTCTCTGTTAACACTTGAGAATGATCTCATTCACTTAAATGCCATCCATACACTTTAACATGTAGAGCTCCCGCCAAGATATTTTCACTGAGCTACTGATATTTCCACTTGGATAGCTCATAGACTTCTAAACTTAGCCTATCCAAAATTGGATGCTTTATTTTCTCGTCCCTTAAAAGCTAAACTTTTTCTACATCTCAAGAATTGGAATAACCATCTCTTCAGTTATGAAAGTTAGAAACTTTAGAAATATCTTAAATGTTATCCTTTCCTTTCCCTGAATAGTCAATTGAAATTTCTTGGCTGAAAAAAAAAACAAAAACAAAAAAATATATATCTCAAAACTATCTTCGTGCTTATGTATTTGTTCTCTTTCCACCCATTTCTGCACACTGGGCCTACTGTGAAAATTTGAAGATGAAATGATTTATCCTCTCTACACTTCTTCCTCTCAATGGTTTATGAAACATTCATAATAAAATACAAACTCCATCAATGACCAAGAAGGTGCTTCATGATCGATTCCCACTTAACATATCCAGGCTAACTGTGCCCCTTTTCTGCCTATGCTCAAGGCACACGATCATCTCTCATTCCTGGCATACTAAAAAGTCTCTTGTCTATTTTATTTCTTTATGCCTAGAAAAACATTCATCCACCTATTTATAAAATTTCTCTGCTTCTTAATGTTACAACTCCTGCATCACCTCTTTGGTGAATCTAACACAGAAAAGTACTGCTTTTACTCTACACCATAACGGCCTGTCATTTTCATAATAAGCATTTCTTACCAGTTGTAATTATGGCATTATATATCTATTTATTTGTTAATGTCTATCTCAATGAATTGTGCCAAAGAAAAACAAAGCCAGACATTTATTAAAACTAGTAAGAGAGATTTTATTCTGACTGCTGCAGTAGAGGAGAGAGACTCCCATATCAACTGAACTCAATCCATAGAAACAAAGGACAGGAAGCATTTTAGACATTAACACGAGTAAAAGTTAAAATACTGGACATTAGGGGTGAGGAGAGGCTGGTCAATGTAATTAGGCCGTCTGTGCTTGCTAATTGTCCCTTATTGAAGTTGTCCTCTAATAGTCTCACAGAGATTAGGAGAGAGGACCCTTTATTCCCCTAGATGATTACATTTCAAAGGGATGGCTCCCAGGTCCTTGAGGAAGACATTTCTGGGTTATAGAATATTTATACCTTATAGGGGCAGAGAACAGATTTATAATTGCAAGTTTGCTAGAGTAAATGCTGTGAGAAAAGGGAGGTCAGTGGCCTACAGTCAGGTATTGGCTGGAATAAATAGTAAATTATTTTGGCAACATTGAGCTTTCTCAGACAGACATTTTTAAGGAGCTGGGGTTATCTTAGGGACACAGGACCTATATATCTACGGTAAAACCTGGTCTCTTAAAGTGTGTGTATGTGTGTGTGTGTGTGTGTGTGTGTGTATGTGTGTGGAGGGGTAGGGGACAGGGTGCTTTGTGCTGTGAGTCTGCGGTCCTCAAATGTAAGCTTCATGATAAGAAACTGATTGTCTTTTTTTTGTATTCTCAAGGACTGATTTTTATATAATTGAATAAGTAAAAAATAAAACTTTATCTTTTATTCCCAAATGCTTAAAAAGTACTAAATTACCAAGAGTAGGCACAATGTATAATTGTTTAGTTTGAAAAAAATTACTTTTATTATAAAATAATGGTTCTGAAATATTTAACAAATTGCATAATATATTCCTGTTTTATATTTTCTTCTTTAAAATTTAATTATAGTATCCATTGAAAATATTACATTTTTGTTCATAAAATTTATTATCCTATTATTCCACTTAACCTGTTTCTGAGATAACTTTAATAAGTTGAGTAGCTGAATTCAAGAATAACATAGTAGCTATCTATATCAGTTGGGTCTATATTAAGCATCTAAGAACAAAATTTATAGGCTTGCAGTTTAACTTTTTGGCGCTAAGTTTTAAGAAAATATCTCAAGGCACATTTACTAGCTTTATAATTTCTTTTGTATTTTTCTCTATGTACACTTTGAATTAATGTTATTCAAAAAACCCCAACATATTTAGTATGAACTAAGATATATATTAACAGCATATTCCGCACTTTGTAGAAACTACAAGAAATATTCAAAAAGCCAAGAAGAGACAGTTTTACTTGATCTTATGCAGACTACAATTTGAATGACTTCACAAGTAACAGTCAATTTAATTCAGTTCTATGCTATTCTATTCTTTTATTCTGTTTGACAGATATTCACTGGGCAACTCTTAGGAGATAGTAGTTCCTATTTTAATATTTTTCTTTCTTCTATAAGACGATCCAGGATCCAAGTCAACACACTTGTCCTTTTTACCTTGGGCCCAAAAATCTTAAAAAGATTTATTTGTATTGCACCAGGAACCCTCAAAGAACATACAAGGGCTTTTTTCTTACAAAATCCCTGATGAATTGCAAATGCCTACAAGAATTTATCAGCACAGTGTTAAATTGCCTGTTGAAATCTACTAGTTTAAATTCTGCACCCTTGTTCCCTATCAATTTTCTTCTCTACTTAACTTTTCCTAATATATCATAGATTCTCCAAAGATAGGAGATTGTAGAAGATACCTCAAGAGGTCTTTAGTCCTTCCTTCATCCAAAGAGACTTACAAATCTTTCAAGCCATTTAAATTTATCATGGATTTTTAAGTATTCAAGAGAAAGAAATTTTAACACCTCAGTTCAATATTTAACGTATTTACTGAAGGCAATCTGTCATGCTGCTTTTTTATTGTTCTAGCATCTGGGAAAGGCAAAAAGTGATTATTCTCTTTTTATTCACATACAGAGACACCCAAGAAGCATCACATGATAATGTCAAGTTGAGGAGGGCAATAAACTATTTTTTTTCATTATGATAAATATATAAATATTTGACATGATTTAGTCAAAACAAAACAACAGTAGCAACAACAACAAAAATGTAGAATATATTTTCAATAACTCTTTGGTCCATAAAAGTTATTTATAAATTTATTTGATCCCAAGAAAATACCAGTTTATATAATATCTCAAATTCCAAACTAAATGATTCTGTTCTATCAGTCATTACATACAAGTTTTACTTTTCCAACTCCTTTATTTTCTGTTGTCTTCCTTGGTACAGAAGACCAATGAATGCATTTTTTAATTAAGATCTGAATCTACTAAGAGTGGAGCAACAAATCAGCCCTTGAGATATTACTTTCCATGCTGTAAAGACTAATGTATGTGAATTAGACACATACACACAGAGAGAGAGAGAGAGAGAGAGAGAGAGAGAGAGAGAGAGATATGCAGAGGGAGTAATTAGAAAAAGAAGAAAGAAAAAAGAGGAAAAAAAGCAGGCAGAAAAACATTACTTGCCCTTTAGAAGAATCTGATTAAAAATATCAAAAAATCATAGGACTTATAAAAAAGAAAACTGAAAAGTAATGGCTATGCACAGCTTAATTTTATATTAAAAAATCAAATCCATTTTTAATTTTTCCTCATTCAAATAGATACATTTCTTTCTATAAAGCCAGTACCTAAATCACTAAGTGTCTGTTAAAAGAGTAAATTCTGGAAGTATTTCATGCAGATAATGACATCCAAAAGTAAAGTCTTTGATTATTAATACTGGTGCAAAAACTGTAGGCCAAAAGGCCTTAGACTAGTGTTTCTCAGATGACAACTGATGACCAATTCAAAATTACGTAACGTTCTCTCTCCTTCTAAAATGTCTTTTTTCTCTACTACAAAAAGAATATATGCTCATTATGAACGTTGAAAAATTCCAGAATGTTAAACTTACTCATAATCAACCACCCAGGGAATTTATAAGTTATTTGTTGTTCTGATAAGATGCTGTGTAGTTAAGAATTTCACTTTGCCCAGAGAAAGGTCTAGCCTTTGTCCTGGGCTTCTGGTAGGTAATCACTAAGCCCTAGAAATGTCATACCCACCAGGAGTATCTTTCTTTGCCTGAGGGCCCTGGGCTAGCCAGATAGTAATGATATGATTTAGGATGTGGTTTTTGAGTCTCCTGATACCTGTTAAATCTCCCGACGCTCTGGAAACTGAGCAGCCAGGTGGATAGCTGGTTGGGCCTATTTGGAGTCTAATAAGGACTCTGAACAAGAAAGACTCTGAATACCAAGGCTCAGGTGAGCTTCTCTATTTGGCAACTTCAGGGGCATTGCCTCACATTGATGCTGTGAAAGTCAGATGTCTGTGACTCCACAGAGAGAGGACAACGAAAACTCCACATCTGCTGTTTTTTTCCTGGACTCCTCCCTATATGCCTTTTTCCCTGGCTGATTTTAATACAACAGCTTTCAGTGAGTCATGTGAGTTTTGCTAGGGAAGGATCAAACCTCAGAGAAGTTTTGTGAACTTGTGGTTAATGTCAGAAGTGAGAGTCGTGTTATGGATTTCTAACTGCACAAATCAGAGTTGTGCAATTGCAAGTGTCTATTTAAAAAAGGAAATTGCAAGTGTCTATTTAAAAAAGGAAAAGAAAGAAAAGAAACAACAAAAACCTACTGTGAAAATTTCTTAAATCTGAAAAACAATTATGTAAAACATAATAAAACCTAATATGTCATTAAATAATGTTGAAGCCTCCAATTACTTTTCCCAACTTCATTTCACTCCTTTTATTTTGTGTTTATAATTCTAGTTCACTAAACTGTTTCCATAATTAAACAATATAAGGTCTCTTGCATTAATTTAAGCTTCAAAAAAAGATATCATACTATATTTATTGTCTTGCAACCTGTTCTTTGTCCTCAAAATTCTACTTTTGAGAATTATCCAGTTTGCTATTTTCCCCAAAAACCAAGATGACGTTTTCCTTTTCCCTTGTTCTTAACTAGGTAATAACCAAGAAAAATAAGTACCAAGTGTCTCATATTAATTATTCAAATTAAACAATATAAAAATTATTCCGATTCCATCAAAAGTTACTGCTTTTTTATAGACAAAATTCTAATATTTAAATAAACTCAGGTATATCAGGGATATATCAGGTATTAAAAAGCATCTTACCGGTAAAAATATAAAAAACATTCTTATCCCTGTTAAAGAAAACTATGGAAATTCTTATTGTTCACAAAGTAACTTTCTGTGTTAATTGTAATAGATGAAATTTAATAGATTTGCTTTTATACTTTTAAATAAACTAATTTTTTTTCTAGAAAATCAGTCTGCACTAGACTGTATCATTCAATGCAGAGAAATTGCCCTCATGGGCAAAAATGTGCAATAAAATAAATTCCTTAGTTTCAAATTAATACCAAGAATTATGGTATATATGGTTAAGTAAAATTCAGTGCACTAAGAAACTCTACCCATAATATTTTAAAATTTATCTATGCTATGATTATCCTTTTTACTATAGTTATCTTTAATTATTACTGGAGCTTGAAGTCAAAGAAAGAAGCAATAAAGTTTGGCTGTTTTGTCAATTTATAAAGGAATGGGATAATCCATTCTAATGGTTTAAGGGTTTTTTCTCTAGCACCCTAACCATTGTCCCACAAGTCATGAAGAAACTAATCTTCATGGTTTTAAGTAGCAGATTAGTGATTTAACCTCTACTTTTTCGCTTCATCATTTTGCCCTGTTTCATCCCCCATATTAATTCAATCCCTGGTGAGAGGAATCTGAAGCTTTCATTTACTGTATGAGTGGCCAGTCTTAGCACAATCTTAACTGTCATTTCATGTTCAGTAAAAGTAGCTTTCAATCTCTCTGGGGAATATGGAACTGAATCTCTGTCCTTTCAACTTTAATTGTGGCCATTTCCTGGAAATCATAATTTTTTTAAACTGGGAAATGTTTTTTAATGGTAAATTTAGTCTTGAAGATAAAACACATCATGAGAAAAATAATATTGTTTTGTTAGTAGTGAAGCTCTTGCAAGAAAGAGAATCAAACAACAGTGTTATTACCTAGAGAGCAGAATATGAGTCAGTTTATTTGATTGAGCCTCAAGCTAACCATTCTAATGCTATACCCAGTTGTAATTATCACAGTAAAAAAACATGGTCGGGGCTGAATATTCTTAGGAATGTGTCTGCTTAATGCTTTCTGCCAATCTGTTGAGTACGATTAAATTGGAATCTATTCGAAACTAGAAGAAAAGGGAGAAGAGATTTTTTTTTAATTGTTTGGTCTTGAGAATCATTTATTTCCAGCATAAAAAACTAGTTTTCCATATGTGATACATTTTTTTTTATTTCATGATAGTAAAAGAATAATATTGGGGATACAAAAACAAATTTGAATTAAAAAATAAAACATAATGGTTGGCTTAATTTATCTGTTTGTAAGTCAAATTTTATTATAATTACATACATTCAATAAAATGCTTAGTTGGTATCCTTACAGAACTTTGTCAAACTGCTATCTCTTTATGAACTTGATGGTAATAGAATCATTTTAATAATAAATTATAAAAATATGAAATAGAAAAAATTCAAAATAATACTCTATAATTTAGACCTTCTTTTGTTTTCTCCTTTTTATCTCACTTCTCCTGAAAACAAAACAAAACAAAAACAAAAAAACCCAAGCAAACAAACATGAACTAAGTTTGGTGACACATGGAATTAATTGGCCCCTGACTGGGTAGAGATAATTAGACTCTGTATGAGTCAAATATTACGTTCAACTTTTGGGAAAAGGGAATTTATTCTTCTTAGACTTTGAGGAAGGTCTCATCATTACTTCTTTACTTTAGTGTTTTCTTATTTTCTTTTTTAAACTTTTTTCCTCCTTTTCTGCTTCAGTGTGTTCTTTAACTCTGTACTAGCATGGTGACTTTGTAATGTGTCAATTTGACTTGGTCGAACTACATTTCACTGAATTCCCTGTCTGTCTCTGAGTAGAGTGCACTACAGAAGATATATTTGTGTGAGATTATGAAGGAAGAAGTTGTAACCAGCTCCATGAACAAAAAGGCCTTTTTGCAGACTCTTAGGTTTCAAGTTCCCAGGCCAGGTAAGATTTGATGACCAGAACTTTGTAACTTTCTGTTTCACTGTTTCCCTTTTGAGTTTTTCAGAAATGGTGGGATCTCCTTGCAGCCATGAGATAACTGACAAGGCCTTCCACCTCGGGTGGTTCAGAGAAGTCAAGATAAGGGACATCCCACCACAGATGTGTGTGAGGCCCGCTTAGCAACCAACACCTGTGTGAGCCGTGGCCATGGCACTACTAAAGTCTCTGCCCTGCAAGGCGCTCGTCTGCCATGTTTTGACCATGTGACGTCCGCGTCAGCATGGTCTGTCACTGTGCTTGAGTGCCTTGCAGGCCGCCTCAGATGTGCGACGATGCTCACTAACTTCGTGCATTATTCATTTAGCCTCTAGAGTGACCCTGTTCCCTGACCTCAGTGGGGAGGCGGATGTGAGGCAGTCTTCCCACATCCCGGCTGATGTCCTCTGCTACACACGTCCCTTCATCCGTGACAACCCGTCTCAGCAACTGGCTTTCTGTGTACAAACAACTGACCATAGAAGAAAAACACCCTTTGTGGGTTCATTAGCAAAGTGAGGCAGTGACCGCTTTGTGGCTCCTTTTTTTTTTTCTGTTTCTTTTTTCTGTTCACAGGCTTTCTATTGTTTTGTTTTCTTTTTTGTCTATTTTTTTATTTCAGCATGTTATAGGGGTACAAATGTTAAGGTTATGTATATTGCCCATGCCCCCCTCCCCCCTTGAGTCAGAGCTTCAAGCGTGACCATCCCCCAAATGTTGCATATTTCACTCATTATGTTTGTATATTCCCATCCCCTTCTCCCTCCTCCCACCTGCCTGACACCCGATAAACGTTACTCCTATATGTCCACTTAAGTGTTGATCCATTAATACCAATTTGCCGGTGAGTACATGTGGTGCTTGTTTTTCCATTCTTGAGATACTTCACTTAGTAGAATGGGTTCCAACTCTATCCAGGAATATACAAGAGGTGCTATATCACCATTGTTTCTTAAAGCTGAATAGTACTCCATGGTATACATATAGCACATTTCATTAATCCACTCATGTATTGATGGGCACCTGAGTTGTTTCCACATCTTTGCAATTGTGAGTTGTGCTGCTATAAACATTCTAGTGCAAATGTCTTTTTTAAAGAATGTGTTTTGTTCCTTTGGGTAGATGCCTAATAATGGGATTGCTGGATCAAATGCTAGATCTACTTGTGTCACTTTAAGGTATCTCCATATTGCTTTCCACAGAGGCTGAACCAGTTTGCAGTCCCACCAGCAGTGTAGGAGTGTTCTTATCTCTCCCCATCCATGCCAACATTTATTGTTTGGGGACTTTTTGATAAAGGCCATTCTTACTGCAGATAGGTGATATCTCATTGCAGTTTTGATTTGCATTTCCCTGATGATTAGAGATGTTGAACATTTTTTCAAATGTTTGTTGACTTTTATTCTGTCTTCTTTTGAAAAATTTCTGTTCATGTCCTTTGCCCACTTTTTGATAGGGTTGTTTTATTTTTCCTTGCTGATTTTCCTGAGCTCTAAATAGATTCTAGTTATCAGCCCTTTATTGTGGATGTGTAGCTTGCGAAAATTTTCTCCCATTCTGTGGGTTGTCTATTTGCTCTCTTGACAGTTTCTTTGGCTGCGCAGAAGCTTTATAATTTGATCAGGTCCCATTTATTTATTTTTGTTGCTGCTGTGATTGCCTTTGGGGTCTTCTTCATAAATTCTTTGCCTAGGCCAATGTCTAGAAGAGTGTTTCCAATGTTTTCCTCTAGAATTCTAATTGTTTCACACCTAATGTTCAAGTCTGTTACCCAGCGTGAGTTGATTTTTGTGAGAGGTAAAAGGTGTGGGTCCTGCTTCAGTCTTCTGCATGTGGTTATCCAGTTTTCCCAGCACCATTTATTGAATAAGGGTTCTTTTTCCCAGTGTATATTTTTGTCTGGTTTGTCAAAGATTAGTTGGCTATATGAGGACGGTTTTATACCTGGGTTCTCTGTTCTGTTCCACTGGTCAATGTCCCTGTTCTTGTGCAGGTCCCAAGCTATTTAAATTACTATAGCCTTGTAGTATAGTTTGAAATCTGATAAATTGATACCTCCTATTTTGTTTTTTTTGCCTAGGGTTGATTTTGCTATATGTAGTCTTCTCTGGTTCCATATGAAGCGTAAAACTATTTTTTCTATATCTGTGAAAAATGACGATGGTATTTTAATAGGGATTGTTTTGACTCTGTAGGTCACTTTGGGTAGTATAGACATTTTAACAATGTTGATTCTGCTGACCCATGAGCATGCTATATTCTTCCACCTGTTTACATCCTCTGCTATTTCCTTCTTCAGTGTTTCATAGTTCTCCCTGTAGAGGTCTTTTACCTCCTTAGTTAAATATATTCCTAGGTATTTTATTTTCTTTGTTGCTATTTTGAAGGGAATTGAGTCTTTGATTTGGTTCTCACTTTTACTGTTGTTGGCGTATATGAATGAATCTGATTTCTGGGTATTGATTTTGTATCCTGGGGCTCTTGCTTATCCACCAGGGCACCTTGTTTTGGAGCAGGCACAGGTCTAGGCTTGCGACTGCTCCACATTCCACATTTTCTGGAATTCCCAGTCAGCTTCTCTGACTCCTGCACCTGGATGAAAGGCACCAGGTTTTCTGTTTTGTTTTGTTTTCAAACTCACATATTTCAAGGTCAGAGACAGCAAGAACTGACATAGGTTTCAATCTATCCACATTGTGGGGTTTAACTCAGAGTTTTGGGTTCCAGATTGTCGCTATTCTCACCTACTTTATTTGCAGTTCATCTACTTTTAACAACTGCCTGCCCACTGGATAAAAGCTCTGGTCATACTGAAGATGACAGAATTCCTGAGGCTGTTTGTCCAATTCTCACAGCTACAGGCAGGCTAATTCCTGTAAGAAATACGTATGTGTGTTTAAGTGCACACTTTGGTTTGGTTTCTGTAATTGAATTCTGATAAAACTAATCTGTATTTTGTCACATCTTTTTTCTGAAGCTTTTAAAATTTTTTGCATAAGAAAAAATATACTAAGCATAATTGCTAAAACAGACATAGATGCAATTGATAAAAACCACCACCACCACCACGACCAATAATAATAATCAAAGCAAAACTAATGTTAATTACAGTCTCACAATGTGCCAGTTGCTCCACTGGGACCATCTCTTTCAATCATCATAACTAAGGACTGGCGGTAGGTACTCTAATTTCCATTTTGCTCATATGATCACACATTAATTGAACTTCAAAGCCAAGAATAGAATTTTAGAGTCCTGAATTTTGTCTGCTATGATACAATGTCTCTCACTTTAACTTTAGTGGCTGGTATGGGGGATCATTAAAAAGAGTAACCATTTCTCTCCTTGAAATAATAAAATAACTGTGTAAAATTAGGAATGATTTGATAGTGCAGTGATTGAGTAATATTTAAGCATATATTATATGTTATCATATAGTAATAAGTCTATATCAAAATATAATAACAAATCACAAGTAAATATATCAGATAAATAGTGACATATAGCAGTTAAAGAATACAATTAAAGTTCTTATCTCCTTTGTCACTGCAATTGATTGTACAGTATGAAACTCTGTAAACTATTCATAATAAGTAGCCAAAAATACTAAAGGCAGAACCACAGATCTGTTTTGTTTTGTTTTTAAGAATACTCATTTAGAGGAAGGCAATATTGGATATTTCGAGTGTTGGAGGAATAGCAGGATGAGGAATATGGCTGGACCACCTTATCTAGGGAAGCTCTCCTATTGTGAGATACTTCGGGACAACTTCTCTATTTTATGCTACAAGCCCCTTTCTCCTCTCTAAAATGCTAATGCTTGACTCATAAAAATCATTCATATAAGCTTTTAGTGTTCTTCAGTTTTCAGTTTCAGTTTTCTTCTGAAAAGGTAGAAGGTACTAACAACCTATTACTTAACATTATTTCAATAATAAATAAAATATAGTATGTAAAAGTGCTTACTATTTTAATTATAACCTTTTCAATTACAACATTGATTTAGCAGGAGCTTCTTTATAATTTTTAAGATGTACTACGAATATAAGTAGATATTCCTGCTGTTTTTCTTAGAGTGCTAGTTTTCTTGGATTACCAACTATTTGATTAAAAATAATGTGAGGTCAATCAAGTGTCATATTTGTAGGAATAAAATAAATAAAGTAAATCTGTGATGATAACCCAATGAGACTAATGCATGACTTCATTTTACTTTTATGGATTGAAATTTGGAAAGAAATAACTTCAAAAGGAAGCAAGAAAGATTAAATTTAAGAAATAAAACCTAGGTCTAAAGGTGCTTTCTAGATATTATATTATACCATATTTATTTATAGAAATAATGCTGAATAAAGGTTAGATTTCCTAGACTTCTGGAGAAACCCCCTGTTTATGTGATTCAAATTCAGAGCTGAATTATTTTGGAAGGTTCCGTGTGTGTATGAGCATGTATATGTGTGTGAGTGTGTATGCGTATGTACACACCATTTTTTCTACTGCCATCAGCTGGGCATTGACTCTAGTGGCTGATCTCTGATCTGTCCATGAGGTCTCCTCCAAATTTAAGGCAACAATGGCCTATAAAATTCTTCCACTGCTTCAAATCTGTCTAACTTCTCCTTCTTCCACTAGGCAGAGAAAATTTTCTGCTTATTATGTGCTCGTGTGATTAGATCGTTCCCTCCAGATTTATCTCTCTTTTTGCCAATAGTATAACATAATCATGAAAGTAATATTTCATAACATTCACAGATTCCACCTGTGCTCAAGGGAGCAGGCAAGAGTCATGAGCAACCATTCTTATAACTCTGTATACCACAGAAATAATTGCAGTTTTAGGCGGATAGTCCCATGAAAAGAACTCTTTATATAAGCTTCATGAAGCCTTGCCTTGAAGGGAAGTGACTAGCTTACTAGGCTTAAGATTTAATCGAAAGGGCATCAAACTTAATTTTCATTAAAACACATGCTTTTTATATTTCTTCAAACATGATATGATTATATTCCCAGAAATATCCACAGTATTTCATTTCTGTCAATCTTAACACTCTCCTCTAGGAAGAGCATGACCTGTTATTCTCATAAATCATCAGTATGAAGTCTTCCTTGGTTCTTGAAAATGCTTTAGGGCAGCCTATTTGTAAGTATAAATAATAATAACTAAAAACTCGTAGCAAATCATAACTTGAAAGCCTCTTTCCCGTTATTAAATAGCCTAGCTTCTGTGCTTCTTTTCTTTATCTCTTCCTTGTTATAGTTCCCTCCATGACATAAGCTGGGTAAAAAGCTCCTTGCTTTCTACAACATGCTCCCTTTCAAACATTGAACTTACTACTGGACTTGGCTGTTTAGCTGTAACATTTCCACTACAGGTATGTTAAATATGCAGTAATCGTGAGAGTACATTAATGATACGAGGTTATTCTGACATGGAGTGAAGAAAATGCCAAAATCCTTCTCCTTAGCAATGTTAACATATATAGGCATTACATTAATTTGTTACCAGAGTATTGCATAATCATTTCACTCGAAATGTTTTCTACTTTCCCCTCCAATTGGCATGCAATCTTTCATCTTATATTTTTCCTTTTTTTACATTCTAATTTATTGTTTCACTCAATCAAAAAAATTGAAATGCCTACAATGCACCAAATACTCTTTGAAGCTCTGAAGGTAACAGCAATAGACAAAACATGCATAACCCCTGAAACTTCAATACCTATGCCCAGGAAAATTATTTTTCTTATGTATGAATTTCTAACTATGTCAAGATATGCCCAAAATTAGCACTGATACTCTTTTCTAAGTAGAATCATGATGTATTAGCATTTGTTTTTTTTTTTTTTTAAGGATTATGATGGTGGTGGCAGCTATATGAAGAGACTAGTGCAAGGGGCTATGTGATTTTCCCATGATTTCCCTTACTGGTCAATGTTCTTTCCTGGCATTCCACTGGGAGACGGTGCTGAGAGATTCTAGGTGTTATGTAGGAAATAGGATACTAAAATTGTATTCTTAAGTTTGAACTCTGGATCAACACTTTCTGGATACATCTCTCTGGGGAAATAAGGTAATAAGGTTGTGCTTTATTTTCTTCATACTACGTCATTTTCTTCTTTTTTGCAGCATTTTGAAAACTTGAAAGTATTTATCTATATTTATTTCTTTATCACACAAATTTTCAAAATACATCATAAAGCCCATGATGTCATTCACTGAGTCTGTTTTATTTATCAATGAATGTCGAGGACTCAGCACGTTACCAGGCAACAATGCGTTCAATAAATACATGTTGACTGACAAACTAAAGTATAAAAATGCTTACTCCAGAATGTAAGGGTCAAACACTATAATGCTTATGAAAGCATTTGCTAAAATTTATATGATTTAACTTTATTTCCTATATAGCATAAGGCGTTACAAATGATAAATTGTTTACGATAACGTTAAATTCCATAAGACATATAATGTGTGAAGACAGGGATTCTCAACAGCTTATTTTTTTTTTTACTTAGTAATTTTCCAGATCATATTTTTAATATCTAGGGTGATTCAAAGTTTAGTTGATAATCTAGCCATGAGGAGCCTCTAACTAAAGAAATTGGAGAAGGCATTCCTCATTTTTCTCTGTACATTCCCTACTGAATTAGTCAATTCAAAATGGAAAAAGTTTGCCATCCTGACATTTACTATGGAATGTCTGTTTCCAAAGGACTTTGGTAAAATATGTTTAGACAGCTGCATTAGCTCAAAATTTAGCATCTTGGCAATTTTACTTTGCCTATACTATTTCACAATTGTTCAACAGATGTTGATGAGAGGTCAAAATTGTTAAACTCAGCTAGCTCTTTAAAACAAGACAACCTATCATTTAAGGTTGCTTTTCATAAAATTTTCTGTAAACTTGGATTCAAATTTCTATTATATCATTTATAGGACCTCCTGATGATAATTACTATCCAGCTGCAAATTAAAGGACAGTTTGATCAAAGTAATTATGATTTGGAGCACAGCCCCATGATGAAACAGTTCAAAGGACAATTTTGTACTAAGTATGTGGTACAGGATTGCAAAAATGATTAAGAAATTGTCAGAACTGGTTTTCTAAGCATGAATAAACCTGTGCAGTTATAATTGTTGATGTCATGTGCTTTCATAAAAGTAGCTGATATACTTTATAAATTCTCTATCAAAACACTGAAACATAATAGAAATAAAATAGAGTGTATTTTCTAAATATTTGAAAATGGTACAGTTAAATAGTATGCATATAATACTGTTTATGCTAGAAGTTGTACACCTATAAAAATCATGTTTTCTCTGAGATTCTATGCCAACTTGATTTTGTGTTCTTAATAGACTTTTATCACATTTCAGTGCCTCTAAGCACTTATAAAGGTGAGCTATTCCATTATTGAAAGCACTTACATTGATCATAAATCAATTGCATTTCTGCTATATAGCATCTTTGTTTCTTGGTCCTGTGCTCCCCTCTTTCACTGACCAAAATAATTTCATATTATCAGCTTTCTGTTCTGCTGAACAGAGAGATGCTTATTAGTGTTTCAGGCAAACTTCTATCGGATTGATATTTAAATGCAGTGCAAAGAATGGAAAACTTGCTAGTTGTGGTTATGTCTGTGATTGTGGTCCACCATCATGTCATAAATCCATAATTCTAATTCTGCCCTGCTCGAAGGAGTCAGTTAACAAATAAATTTGAAAAGAATACTGACTAGGTGGTCAGGAAAAATTAATGGAATATTATCTTAATAAAATGATGAAGGATTAGTTCTAAGTTTGTTTTTCTTGGCCTATGTTATTTATAAGTTGATATTTGCTAACATTTCATTTTCTTTTGAGGCACTCAAAAAAAATCAATTACTTTTTGCATCAAAATCTTTAATGTTCTCCCTCTGCTGTATATTTAAGAAGAAAAGTATAGTATTAGCACAGAGTATCAGTTTGGAGTCAAGTCCATAGCACTTATTGGGAGTATTTCCTAATAATAATAATTAGGAATAATAATAATATTATTATTATTAATAATAATTTATTACTTTTTAGCATAAACATTATGAGTTAAAACTTTGCACATTTTCTTCTTAGATAATGCCCATATGTAATGAAAGGAAACTAAGTAATGAAAATATATAATAGCTGATCAACAAGGGAAAGCATCCTAATAAAGAAACCTATTAAACTGCAGGAAATTATCTCTCTGGGGAAGTTACTCCAGCCTTACTGCTTAAGTCATGTAAAACTGGACCAGAAACAAAGAAGTGCTAGGAACTATACCAGAGGGAACAATTCTATTTTAGCAAGAAAAGAAAGTAGGTGATGTCAGGATTGCACTTCTGCCCCTTTGCTGTAAACATCTTCCATCTGCATTTCAGAGAGTTTCTGTCTATATATACCTTGGTAGGTTTTGTACAACAAACACATGGGTCTTTTATCTCTTCGTTGAATGTTTTGACAATGTAAAATGTGACAATGAAAATGTATGTAGCAATGAAATGATTCTGAAGTAAATTAAGATATGATTTATTTCCTATAATATATAATATTTAAATGAAGTAAAAAGGGATTTGATTATTAAAAATAATACATATAGGAATATAGATGACCTGTTATATATTTTTTAACTTGAAAATCTTATTTATTGCAAAAAGAAGGATGACATCCTAATAGGAGAGTCATATTTGAATTACTGTAGCTAATGTTTGCAGATAGAATTATTAGAAAAAACAAATGAAACTATATTATTGTGTGAAAATTAAGGCTCAGTTAATAAGCCTTTAACCACCCATGTCACTCATGTCAGAGCTTAATATAATGGGACTTTAAAAAAGAAATTAATCATCTATTTGGTGAATTGACCTATATAGAACAAGTAAAGGGTGGGAAAATACAAAACACCAAAACACCAGCGTGACTGAGGTCCTGTGACCAGCAGTCCCATGGATAGGACTTTACAGAACAGAAAGAGCCGGTAACCTTGTCATTATCTTTTGTACCTGGATTATTTTCTCCTCCAATAAATATTTTTTGGCATCTTCACCGTGCCACGAAATGCACTTGTCCATGAGCACATGAGGCACACTGATAACCAGAAATTAACACAGTTCCTGTTTTCATGGTCTCGGAGTCTAGTGAGAAGGAACGTGAACTAAATATTTACTGTCGACTAGACCATCATAGCCTCCTATACGTAGTCTGAGGGAGAGTAGCACAGTCCCATAATAACAGTGAACACAGTTACTTGAGGTGAACTTGGAGGGAGCAGAACAGGGGGTCAGGAGATGAACAGGTGAGCGAGAACAGGGGAGGCTAGGAGCAGGTCATGTTCTAGCGGAGGAAGCAGCATTTGCAGAGATCATGTGCGGTGAGAGGCTATAAACTAAATGAAGACCAAATGGCTGGAGTACAGAGAACAAGGGCAAGAGATTGGCAAAGTGGACTATGCACGCAGCTTCTTATTGGGGGAGAGGGCTGGTGAGTAAACATTGGCTCTAGAATAAGTGCATAATAATGTAAAGAAATACACCATTTAATGGCTGAGGAGAAAACATAATGATTACTGTTTGGAGAAAACTGAGAAAGAATGACCACACAAGGATCAGTTGTAATAGATATCCAAGAAGTTTATTTTTCACATTTTACCACAGTAGCCAAAAAAAGTTGCTAAGCTAATTTCTAACAGTGATAGCTTCCTTGCTAAGGGTTCAGAGTAAACACTATCTCTTTGTTGCCAATGGTAACACGTATACTAAAAAGGCAGTGGGGAGGAAGACGTGGTGAGTTGCTATTCAATGGGTTTCGGTTACACAAGATAAGTCAGTTCTAGAAATCTGCTATACAACATTGTACAAGGTTCATAGTGACTAGATAATACTGTACTGTGCGCTTAAACTAAGTGAGTTGATCTCATATCAAATGTTCTTATCACAATAAAAAAGAGAGAAAAATAAAGAAAGAGAAAACAAAACACAGTGGGCCGGCGCACAGGTACTGCTGTCTTGGCATTTTGTGGAGAAGCATCCTCAAGCAGGGCTGAACACACAGTGTTCCTGCAGAGCTATGTTGACTGTCCCCTCCCCCATGCGCTCCCTCTATTTGGGGAAGGATGAGAACAAGCATGTACAAACAGATTGCTTGAACATTGATGAGTTTGAACTTCAGTGCCCACGGTTTACCACCGTGGCAGGGAAATCCAGCCATCCAGGACCTGAGACCTGCGGATCTGTTGGAAGTTGCAACTGCTCCTCAGTAAAGAAAGCTGCGATGGTTAATTCGAAGTGTCCACTCAAAATGGGCTGCTGCACTAAGGGATGCCCAGGTAGTTGGGAAACAGTATTTCCAGGAGGGTCTGTGAGAGTGTTTCCAGAAGAGATAAGCATTTGAATCAATAGTGCAGAAGTTCAGTCCTCACCAATGCCAGTGGGCATCATCCAATCCCTTGAAGGCCTAAATAGAACCAGGGAGGAAATGCAAATTTCTCCCCTCTTGACATCTTTTTTTCCTGCCTTCAGACTTCAGAGTCTCTGGTTCTTGGGCCTTTGGACTCCAGAACTTATGTTAGCAACCACTCCTCCCTTAGGTTTTCTGCCTCAGACTGACTTACACCACCAATTTTCTTGGTTCTCCAGCTTGTACAGGGTAGATGGTAGGACTTCTTGGCCTTCATAATCACATGTGCCAATTTCTATAATGTATCTCCTCTTACATGTCTCTACATATTTTATTGGTCATGTTTTTCTTGAGAGCCCTAACAGAGAAGTCATTAGTCCCCTGGTATTTGGGCATAGCTCTTCCCTCTGGGACATAGAGAAATTATACAAAATCTTGCAAGATAAATTACCTGAGTTTAAATCACAGCTGCAAATTATTAGTAATAGCCTGTTGCAATTTGGAGCATGTTGCTAAATGTGACTGCATCTTTATTACTTCATCTGTAAAATGGGAACTGATGATGATACCTATATAGAGTTGCTGAGGATTAAATGAATTAACGAAGGAGAGACATTAAGACACTATGTATCATATAATATTATTATTTAAGTGATAGCTATTATCATCCTTGGCATAATCATCTTATATACTGGGTTCTAGGCACCTTATAAATAAGAGAGGCTGTTTGTAGGATGCCGAAAGTGCAGTGATGAGATTCTTATATTCTTACAGAATCATTTTTCTTTCACCAATGGCTTGAATGTGTATGTTACTGTTGGTGGCTCTGTGTTTAATTTTTAATACAGTTTTATTTGGTTATTGTGATACCTTTTACTAATCACTGAATCTAAAATAAGGAAAAGTATACCCTTAACTTATTCTTGAAAGTTGTAAATATTTACTTAGTATTAACTTCAATTGAAAAATGTGGAACACTAGAACAAATCTTAATGTAAAAATAACATTTAACAGTATAAATTAGGCATTTCAAATTTTAACTTAAAGATTTAGCTAATTGTCCTATAAAATATTAAATTTAGCTCATGATTTACTGTTTACAGAAATAAGTGATCAATTATATGATTTGACATAACATTTTGAATTGATAATATGCAAAATATAATTATATTTTGTAATCAAGATTGAAATCATTAATGTTAACCAGTTTCTATTACATTTGCTACTGTGACCTCCATCTTTATAAGAATATTTATGACTCTACATGGCATACAATATTGCCTTGTTACTACCCATGATTTTGAAATATGCATTTCAAATGACAACATTCATATAATAACATACAAATGATAAAAGAATGCTCTGTGTTAATAGCTAAATTCAGAATGCAGATTTGTTTTGAATTATATGTGGAATCTCAAATGCAGCCCACTGTTCAGATTTACTCTAAGACATGGTTAGAATTTATAGTTAAAAGAGGCACCTAATTTGTTCTATGTTTTGGGAGCAGTTTAGAAGTTAAAATAATTTCAAGTTTAAAACAGATCAACACCTTTTCAAATGCTGAATTAGAGTTTTGGTTAAGGTCTGATAAACTCTATAATCTGCCATGAGGTAAGAAGTTCAAACCAACTAACAGAAGCCTTGAAAAAGCACACTAGATAGATCCAGAGCTAACAAAACATATTGCTAACTCTCAGAACATCTAGATAATTCAAAATCCACCACAGGCTGGGTGACACTATATTACAATAATAATGTTACCCACCATTTCCCTCTAAATATATAAATTGAACTTGGTTTTAGGCTCAAACGCCAGAAAGAAAGAGAAAAGCCAGGGCCTTATACTTCTTATTAGTCCATATTAGACACAGAATATAACAAGTCACTTCTATCACTGCTAACTTTTGGTATATTATAATTTTATTTTATTTAATATTGTTTTTATTGCTTTTTTCTAACCCAGTAAGAATCTATGCTCTGTTCTTGAAATTCCCGTGGTCATCTGGCATCTCAGTAATGCCGGATTATAACTGGAAGGCAATCTCTAAACTGCAGTAGCATTACTTACATTGCAATAGGACCTGAATTTTTGACACTGTGCTTCAGTGGTAAGTGTTAGTGATATAGTAGGTAGTAGGATGCACCCTGGAATAGGTGGAAAACATAGAATATTGTGATTATTGTTCTATAGGACTATGTATAAAGAATGATCACTTTTATAGTTAAGTAATTACAGTTGACCCTTGAATAACACTGATTTACACTGTATGGGACACTTGCACATGGATTTTCTTCGCCTCTGCCACCCCTTCTCATTGTGAAGACAACAAGAATGAAGACCTTAATGATCCATTTCCACTTAATGAATAGTAAATCTATTGTCTCTTCCTTATGATTTTTGTAATAGAGTTTTCTTTTCTCTAGTTGACTTTATTGTAAGGACATAGTAAAAAATAAATATAGAATACAGATATATGTGAATTGACTGTTTATGTTATTGGTATGGCTTCCCACTAACAGTACATTATTAATAGTTAAGTACAAGGAGAGCTCAAAGTTACGCATGGTTTTTTGACTGTGTTGAGCATCAGTGACTCTAACCCCCACATTGTCCAAAGGTCGATTACACAGCACTGGGATGTAAGAGCCCGTGGTAGACATAGAACACGGCTTGGATCTAGGTCAATAGAAGTTAATCTATTAAGATTTACATAGTAGAAGAGGCTTTGTCTATGCTGGGTACATTGATTCAACAATACTTATTAAGTATTGACTATGGAGAAGACACTATGTCCTCTAAGAGCTTATAAATGATAGAGATAAGTGAAGTATAATATGTCATCAAATACAAAATCAAAATGTGAGATCAAAAAGTGATATGGATTGTATATGTAGAATAGATTAAAATGCTAAGGTAGTTCATTGGAAGGAGGCATTACTTTCAGAAAAGAAAGGAAATGAATTTTGAAGCACACGAAATTTATAGTGAGTACTCAGGAATATATAGGATTTGACTATGAGGAGAAGGAATAATAGGGATTCCTGAACAAAGATGGGCAAATTCTTGAAGATGGAGAAAGGAAAAATAAGGATGGTGAACATGGAGTAGTTAAATTTGGCATCACTGTAAATACTACAGTGTTGTACTGAAAGAAAGAAGTTTGGGAAGGTTGTTTTCAATATGGAATGTAACAGCTAAGAATAGGCTCTTAAATGTAAGACAAATCTTGTTTAATTCCTGGTTCTTGCACATATTGTTGCTATAAAATTGTAGTTAAGTTGCTTCTAAAACTTAGATTCCTCATTATAAAATAAGAGTAATAAAAAATATCTCCTTTGTAATTTGATATTATGAATAAATGAAAAAATTCATGGCAAATGCCAATAATATAGTAAACATTTAATAATACTATAGGTAAATAATTTAATACAGATTGAACATCCCAATCTGAAAATATGATATCCAAAATACTCTAAAATCCAAAACTTTTTAAATGCTGACATGACACCACAAGTGAAAAATTCTACACACAACCCCTTTGCTTTCTGATAGTTCGATGTATACAGACTTTGTTTTATGCACAAGATTATTAAAAATATTGTATAAAATTACATTCAGGCTATGTGTATAAGGTGTATATGAAACAAAATACATTTTTTGTTTAGACTTGTGTCCCATCCCCAAGATACCTCATTATATATATGCAAATATTTCAAAATCTAAAAAAAAAAAACAAACTCAAAATCTGAAACATCTCCAGTCCTAAGCATTTCAGATAAGTAATACTCAACCTATAATGCAATAAGGAGTTGCTGAACAGATCATGGTCATATCAAAGCTGTGCTGCTGAATGAGTACAAGCGAAGTCCGAACTTTTAAATAAAAGTTGGTGAAAAATAGAATACTGCAGGAAGAAACTGGAGATCAAGAGATCAGCAATAAGGTTATTGCTTCTTTCTAGGCAATGGCTTGAGCTAGAATAGTAATGTGAGAAATAAATTTTGAGACACAGGTTTAAGATATTTAGCAGCTACATTGTGGATAGACTTAGCAGTTGATGTTGGACTCATGATCACTGGGGGGCCAGAGATGGAGGCATTTTATATGCAATAATTCTGAGTTATTTATCATGAAAGAAAACTACTAAAAGGATTCATTCTTTGTTTAGAAATATATTTAGTCACTTTTGTTTGAATACTGTTTCAATTAATGGATTAAATATTTACCTTTTCTTCATACTACTTAAGTAAATAAATTAGAAGGTCATCAGTAGATAAAGTAATATAAGATTGAGTGATCAAAATACAATGAGAATAAACATTTAGAAATTTTCCCCAAATTTAGCCTGCAGGAAACTCTGAATCATACTTCTCTTCAAGCTAAATGAATCAGATTCATTAGTTAGTTTTTCCACATCATTAAGTTTTTTTGTGAATGGTAGTATTTGGAAGACAGCATAGTATCATCAGAAGTGAAATAACTGCAAAGATAATGATGTTTATGCTTGAAGGTTTCTCATTTACATTGACCTCTTCCAAGGTCTTGTTATTAATTTTGTGTTTGTAATTTTGAATTCTTTTCCTTAAGATTAGTTCCTAATATTGCATAAAGTAGAATCCCAGATTCATCTCTGGGAATAATCCTTGAGTTCTTAATCTTTATTCAATGTATAAGCTTCAGATAGCTCAAAGTCATTTGAAGTTGTAGGCAACAATTTGTGTCCATGAGTAAGGTCTGTAGAAGAGGTTTATAGAGCTTATCAGGTTTTCCAAGATGCATGAAATCAACAAGAAATTTAAACACTTTGTGAAAACATCTGGAAGTAGTCATGAGGAAGAGTTAGCTATGAGGCAGAATGGGGACAAGGGCATTAGTGCAAGGTAAATTTATAATAAAAGTTCCCCAGGTAATTCTCATGGGCACTCAGATTTGATTTAGCTAGTGTTTATCGTTGTTGAACTGTTCTGCAATGTTTAAAAGGAAAGAGTCAAGATTCTGGAATCATTCAAACTCTTTTTAATATATTGATTTTTCTAGGAAATTATAGCTCAGAAGGATTAAATACCTTGCTTTAATTTCTGTATTAGACAAATAAATATACTAATAAATATGAGACATGTTATCTAGGGTAGGTTAAAATGATAAATGAGGAGGGATATTAGAAGGGTATTTATGATGATGTGAATGAGGGTGAATTTGAGGAATGACTAGAAGCTGTTGGACATGAGAAAATCTAAGGAATAAGCAGAGTAATAGATGGCTGAATTTACATATAGGAGAAGATTTTTGAAGATGAGGAGGAATAAAGCTAATTGGACAGGGTGTTGGGAAGATTTTTGAAGTGGTTATTAAAACTGCTAGGAAATTATCAAAGAATGAAGAGGAGTCATCTCAGGTTTTGTACAAGGAGAAATACTTGCACTGATTTGTTCCATAGCAAGACTCTTCTTTAGCATTCCTATTTTTAGAAGTTGAATAATAATCCACAAATAAAATTTTGCCTCAGAGTGTTAGCATAAGAAATATCAAAAATTTAACATTCATCATCATACAAGGAAAAATAAACCAATGACCTATATTAGCTCATTATTTCACTTTCTCCTTCTCAAACGAGGTGAATGATTAAGAGGTCATCTTAACTTTGCCATTAATTAATCAAGCTAAATTTTCAGGAATATTATTGAATAAGTGAGAAAGCATTTGGGGCCTATTGTCAGTTGGCGTAGTTGTCAGATTCTATATAATACTTTTCTGAACACGGCTGAAACTAAAATTCAACATAATACTTGAATTGTCTCTATCTGCTTAGCTGGTTAAAAAAAATCTTAGTCAGGATTTGTAGGTTGTAGAAAGAAAAATTCTTATTTGTCTTTCTATTTCTTAGGTCTTTTAATAATTTTTTGCTGGTTGGCATTTCATAAAAGAAACCAAAACAATTAAAGTAGAATTCTCTTAGGTTTCCAGTGCTTCTTGCTGCCATAGCTGGTTTCTAAAGTCTTTCTGATGGAGCCTGTTTCAGAAATGCTCCAGCACCTACTGACTGCTAACCCCTTGCCCCACCTCCAACCAACTCATTGCTTAAAGCTGTTACCATAAGACACACAGCTTCTTGAGCTTTCTTTTTGTTAAGCTATCCTTTGCTTAATTCAAGAGAGAATTATTTTTTTCCTCTAGCAGTTCTCTTCATATCGCCACAATCAACCCCACTCTGAACAAGTAAATATTTTTAACAATAATAATACCTGTTGGTTTTTATACTGTTTAAATTCTCTGGGAGGCACACATCAAATTTATTCTGCTGTGCTATTTAGGACATTTTAATTCTTTAACTGTCCAACTCTGCCTGGCATACTTACTCACTTCAGCCAAGAAACTGCCCCAGTGGGAAAACAATTGTGTATTGAACTCTGTACCATTTGACAGGTAAAAAATGAGATCTTTAAAAGAGAATGACCAATGTTTTTTGCTGAACATTGTGCAAACAAATAAAGCTTTAAATGCTCTGAGTTGTTTCCAATTTTTTAAGTGACTGAGAATGCAGAGTTTTCCTCTTGTAAAAATTGCACATTTTTTGAAATCATAGATAAGTGGTTAGATCATTTTGGTCAACTATTCATTTCCAATTATGTATTTGTTTACTTATTTTGGACAATCTCATTTTCATAAAAGGATTCACTGAATTTTATAAAGAATGTTTTCATTTATACATAGTACTTTAGTATTTTTCAAGTATAGCACTTAAATAACCTTGACATATTTCATCTTAAAAAATCTAAATAGACTATATTATTATTCCTACTATATGCAGGTGAGGAAATTTGAGCTTTAGAGATATTAAATGATGACTAATTAACACAGCACATATAGAGTTGAAATGTCAAGTTATGCTTGATATTTAGTTGTGTGCTTTTTGTACTTCATTTTATGTCACGTTAAAAACTCTATAGTCATCAGTACAGACATTCTTTTCTTCATGCATATGATACTTATATATTCCTGAAATTCATATATACTAATTGGTTGAAAAAAATAAGACTTTAAATGTGCAGATGTTGCTCATTATTTAAATAAACTCTGAAATGAAGTTTGGCAAATACAAAAATTCTTTTTAAAATGTGACTAACCTATTTTTATTTATTTATTTTGAGACAGAGTCTCACTCTGTTGCCCTGGCTAGAGTGCTGTGGTGTCAGCCTAGCTCACAGCAACCTCAAACTCCTTGGCTCAGGTGATCCTACTGCCTCAGCCTCCTGAGTAGCTGGGACTACAGGCATGCACCACCATGCCCAGCTAATTTTTTTCTATATATTTTTAGTTGGCCAATTAATTTCTTTCTTTTTAGTAGAGATGAGGTCTTGCTCTTGCTCAGGCTGGTTTTGAACTCCTGACCTTGAGCGATCTGCCCGCCTCGGCCTCCCAGAGTGCTAGGATTACAGGTGTGAGCCACTGCGCCTGGCCTAACCTATTTTTAATAAGCATGATGCAAATTTAAAAAAGCATCATACATAGGTTACAAATGTAATTTTACACAGTGTGGTGAATATGTTTTTTTAAATCTTCTCTTTTGTAAACAAAACTAAAATAATTGTACACAGATTACATTGTAATTTGAATTTTCTCTGGCATGAAAGATCCAAAACTATCCCTTGTGTATTCTATCTTGCTTCAAATATTTATTAAAACTTTCTGAACCATTTATTTTTGAAATGTCAGATATTGTTCTAGGTATGGAAGATGGAGAATTAAACAAAAAGCAGGGAAGGGCTACTTTTACAGCTCAAGCCTTCCTGTTACTGATATTTAATAGACATGTAAATGAAGTAACAGAGTAAGAGAATAGCATGCAATAATCTGAGAGATGAGTGTTTTGTAGAGAAGGAAGAGCAAGTAGAAAGGCCCTGAGGTGGAAACCAGTGTGGGCATTTAAGGCTCATCCAGGAGGTTATTATGGCTATGGCAGCTTAATCAAAGATGAATATTATTAGAAAAAGAAAATTCCAAAAGGGTATCCAACAATCTGAAATATAAGGCATATTCAAATTTAATAAGGATTTTGAATTTTATTCTAAATATGATTAGAAACCATCAGGGAAACAGAGAAATGAAATAAACAAATTTACACTTTTAAACAGCGTGATACTACTAGGAGAGCACTCTGCAAATGGAGAGATCAAGAGTAAAAACAAGGGCTCCACTCAGAGACGTGGCAATGTTCCAGAAGAGAGATGTAAATGGCTTTGATGGGAGGGGGGCAGGGGCAGGTACATTTTAAGTGTAAGTGGTAGCAACAGGACTGGGATATTAGCCTGAGTAGGGAATGTGGAAATGAGAAGAGTCAAGAATGCCCCTTAGGTTTTAGACCTGAGCAATGAGATAAATAGTTTTGCCATGGTGGAGACTGAGCAAGGAGCTTGTTTCCTTGGGAAGCAGAGGTAGAAATCAAGAGTTGGATTTTGGGCATGTTGTGTTTATCATACACATTAGGCACCCAAGTTGACATGTTAGGGTGGCAGTTGGACTCCCAAATCTGAACCATCAATGGAAAATCTCAGCGTAAGCTAATGGGTAGTGTTTGAAATCCTAAGACCAAGAAAGTGAGCGAGTAGGAGGAGAAGAGAACACATCAGAGAATTGAGTTCTAGAGCACTACAACATTGAGGAGTCAAAAAGCAAGTAAAGAGAGAATATAAAGTTAGAAAAGGAAAAAAGAGTTAGGCAGGTGGAAAAACATGGTTTTCTGGAAGCCAACTAAAGGATTGTGTACAAGAAATCAAATCAAATCAATTACTTGAATGCCACTGAAATTTCAGGAAATCAAAATTGAGAATTAACCATTAACCATCATATTGGCAATATTGGGGGAATGGTGATTTAAAGTGGTTTATTTGGCATAGCATCCAGCTGGCATAGCGTCCAGTTTGGCAAGAGATAAAGAATTTAACTGCAATACCAAGTTCCTTGAAAACACAGGTGAAAAAGATTCTCCTAAGTGCCCCAGTTTCTTTAGCAGAGAACTTTCATTAATTTTTAGATGAGAAAGGCAGAATACAGATGTAGAGGTTTTAGATTTAGAATGGGATCATTAAGAAATTCTTTCCTGATGGCTTCTTATTTCTCAGTCAACCAAGAAAGTTTATCAGGCTGGAAAGAGGAGAGAAGATAATGTAACAGAGAAGAGAGAAGGTCTAAAATGGTGTGTACTTAAAATAGAATATAAATTTCTTGCTAAACTCCTTCTAAATAGATTTTATATTCCTAGAATCAAGTTACTACTTGATATAATCTTAGTCTATCTCTCAAATTTCATCTGCAACCACTCTCAGATTTCTTTTCCCTCTCTGTATTACCAAATCAAATCTAGCAGCCCTAAAAGGAAAGGCCCAACACACAAGAGAATTATATCCATGTAAATTTTTTTAAACTTTAGAAATTTATTAAAATAATTCACTATATTAATAGATCAAAAATAAAAATGTGATACTCTCCTTAGCACTAGCAGTGACAAGAAGCGACATTAACAAATCTATACAAAAAGAACATAGACAATTATTATGGTATAAATGAATAACTCTGTAGAATAACTACTATCAAATTTAAACCTATAACAATATGAAGTCTTTACCAGTTTTTTTCAGAATCTAATAGATGAGATAACTGGAGTTTAGGATAGTTAACTTGCTAAACATGACGCAAGTATTGATTAGGCAAGTGTGATGGGATTTGAATTTAGATAGATTGACTCCAATTTGGGTGTACCAAACTTGTTAACACTCAAGGGAGATTAAACTTAATAACCCTAAATTTGAAAATCTATGATCTTGTTTAGAAGTAAATGTGAATTTGAATCAAGTTTTCCCCAAGCCGCACTAGCTTATATAGGGCACACTCAGATCATACTTGCGATAATAATTTACTTTTTATTGGCCATTTGCCCCACTGTTTTATGCAGTCACAGTTCCTTAAAGGGAGACTTATTCCTAATACATTTTAGAATGTTCTTGGTATCACTTATAAATCACCTCTTATACTTTTCTTCTGAATCATAGATATAGCTTCTGTCTCATATAAGATTAAAAGGAGGGGGAAGAAAGCAGAATAAAGTTTTTGAGACAGATGAAAATAGAGTCGATTTTTGCATTGAAATTGAAGCTTAAAAATTAGAGTAATAAAATAAAATGCATAAGGAAACTTTGATACATAGGAAAAAAACATTCAAATGGCAACACATTTCACCAAAGCTAAATATAGGCTAGAAGTAAAAATTAAGGAACATCAGTCAAATTTTTATATTTCTCTATCTGAAATAATAGTCTATGAATATTAGAGAGATTATTGAGTTTTAAATGAATCGTAAAATATCCCTTAACTTTATACTAATTTAATTCAATTTGTTTAATTCATTCTTTTGACTTGACTTTAGACATGCTATTTTTAGAATCAAAATTATAATGATTCTTCTCCCTAATTGATAAATACCTGTATAAATAAGACATGCTTGGAAAATATCATGGAGTAGTGGTTAAGAGGCTGGGTAGAGAGACAGAGTATCTGGGTTTAATTTCTGGCTTTGCCATTTAATGGCTTTCTGACTAACCTTGTGTAAGCTACTAATGCTCCATGCCTCCTTTTCCTAATCTCAAATTGAGATATTATAATAATATTTTCTATCTGATAGGGGGGCCTGAAGATTAAATATGATAATACATGTAAAGTAGTTAAATCAATCCATAGGTCTACAGTAAGTTAAAGATGTAATGGCATTTTGTGTGTGTGTAATGACATCTCCCATGATACACATCTCTTTATCAACATTCTTGGGAAAAGCAGACACATCAATTTTAATTATTATAACAGATACAGTGAGTTAATGCATATAGAATCATAATGCGTTCTTTATTCCTTTTATTTTCCCACATCCTATGTTCAGTCCATTAACCTATCCTGTTGGTACTACTTACACTTAAAGTATGCCTAAATCTAACTGCTTCTTAGTCCCTTCAATGCTACTACTGTAGTCAAAGCCACCACCACTAGTTTGCAGTCTACTACAACCTCTGTGGAAAGCAATATGGAGACACCTCAAAGAGCTACAAGTAGAACTACCATTTGATCCAGCAACCCCATTACTGGACATCTATCCAAAGGAACAAAAGACATACTGTAAAAAAAGACATCTGCACTAGAATGTTTATAGCAGCACAGTTCACAATTGCAAAGACGTGGCAACAACCCAAGTGCCCATCAATACATGAGTGGATTAATAAAATGTGGTACATGTATACCATGGAGCTCTACTCAGCCACAGAAAACAACGGTGATCTAGCACCTCTTGTGTTATCCTGGACAGAGCTGGAACCCATTCTACTAAGTGAAGTATCCCAAGAATGGAAAAACAAGCACCACATATACTCACCAGCAAATTGGTATTAACTGGCCAACACTTAAGTGCACATACAGTAGTAACATTTATGTGGCGGGCAGGTGACAGGGGGAGGGGGGCTGGGTATATTTGCACCTAATGGGTGCGGTGTGCACGTCTGGGGGATGGACACACTTGAAGCTCTGACTCAGGTGGGGCAAAGGCCATATATGTAACCTAAACATTTGTACCCCTGTAACATGCTGAAATAAATAAAAATAGTAATAAATAAATAAATCCGCCATCGCTTCTCTCCTGGAACACATAACCAGAGGCCATGGCCTTTGAAGCTGGTCCCTGTTTGCCTCTTTCCCCTTCCCGCGCAGGGGCCTCTCATAAAGTGGCACTCACGGAGTAAGTGAAGAGAGAACACCTGAGTGTCTTTGTTGTTCTTTTTAAAAAAGAAATGTATCCATAAAAGTACAACATGTTTTCACAAGAAAATAATGCCACCTGCAATTCCACCGCCCTATTAAATTAACTGCTAGATTCTAAATTCATACTCGAGAGATTCAACACGGAGGCTAACTGTCCCACGAGAAAGCATCTCCTGCACCGGAGACCGGCGTCCTCTGCAAGGTCACCTGAGCCCTAACCCGGCACCAGCGGGAAGCTGAGCCCGCGCGTGCGATTGGTTCAAGGGCACCTTGCCTGATTAGAGGTTCCGGCTTTCTTTCATGTGTTTTCCTATAAGGAAATTCACAAATTTATGCACAGGAATTGGCTTGTTTCCTGATTGAGAAGGAAAAGTCCTGGATGTTGAGAGAGGACTAAAATTATGATTTACTTTTTGAAGAGATAAATAAAAAATAATCAATACAAATGAGAATTTATTCCAAAAAGTAATTCAGATCCTTTTATAAAAGGTGTTTTATGTATTTTATGTTTAGACAAAAAGTTTGATTCTTTTTAGTTGTCTAATTAAATATGAACTTTAGCACAATTTTAAATAATTTTTTCAAATAAATAGAAAGTTGATAATTTATTTTAAATTATTTTATATTTTTATATAAATGTATAGGAAACTAGCTGAGAAACAAAACAAAAACATAGAAAAATGAACAAGCTTTTTTTTTTCTAATACTACTCTGATCTAACCCTATCTTAGACCATTTAAGACAACATTAAATGAACTTTAAAAGCAATTTAAATGAACACAATATGAGTGTTGATAAAATTTAACTTCTTTAATGTTTTAATCATAATATTATACTTATTTTAAACAATATTTTTTTCCTTAATCAAAAAAGTTGTGTTTTTGAGGCTGCCCCAGTTATAATACTGGGTGTAGAAAAACCCATGGCTCTATAATTCTGTAGATATGAAAACCAGACATTAAAATTCTTTCTCCTTTATTTGGCATTCTATGACATCCGCTACAGATGTGGCAAACAATCAATGCTGTGTAGCTTTAAAAAAGTTACCCCATCATTTTCAATTCATATGTGTCATAGTACCTTTAGCAATACCACTTGCAGTTTCTACTGATAGACCTATGGACTGTGCTGACCTAAAGACCTCAATTATTGTGGCAGGAAATCTACTTCTTCCAGTCTTATGGGTGCCCCTTACTCATGTGTGATATAATGGCAACAAACATATTCATATTAATTTATATATTTGTAACATTAGCTGCATGACTTTGTGTTAACATCTCTGATTTTCAGTTTTCTCTTTTGCAGTATTGTAGATCATTAGACGTGACATGAATATTATTCTGTGGACTAGGGGTGATAGCATGAAGACACTTTACATTTTTCCTAAAAATAGTGAATTATAGTGAATTCTCAACAACAAAAAATAGGTTATGTTATTATAGGGCTTCTAAAATATCACGGTAGATATGACACTGTGTCATTTTTTTTTTAGCTAGATACAGAAGGATCTGGTTTTATTTCTTTTTTTCCCCTCCCTTCCTTCCTTTCCTCCCTTCCTTTCCTCCCTTCCTTTCCTTTCCTCCCTCCCTCCCTCCCTCCCTCCCTCCCTCCCTCCCTTCCTCTCTCTCCTTCCTTCCTCTCTCTCTCTCTCTCTCTCTCTCTCTCTCTCTCCTTTCTCTTCTTATTTCTTTCTGACACAGTCTTTGTCACCCTGGCTAGAGTGTAATGGCATCATCATAGCTCACAGCAGCCTCAAACTCCTGGGCTTAAGTGATTCTTCTGCTTCAGCCTCCTGAGTAGCTGGGACTACAGGCATGCACCACCATTCCTGGCTAATTTTTTCTGGAGATGGGGTCTCACTGTTGCTCAGGATGGTCTCAAGCTTGTGGGGTCAAGTAACCCTCCTGTCTCAGCCTCTCAGAGTGTTAGGATTATAGGGATGAACCACCATGCCCTGCCTCATTTTATTTCTTAAACAACAGATAATTCTAATTTCCAATTATATGAATGCAATGTCTAAAATATCAGATGTTTAGGGAAAAGTTCATATTTTATTGTCTTTTTATTACAATCATCAGTTACTGTTAAACTTAAACGAAGTGAGGTCACATGGAGTAGCAATTGCTCGACCTCACGGGAGACTCCTCCGCAGAGAACGCCTTGGGAGATCTGCTGATGATTTTTTCAATGACATGGCGGAGTAGTGAAAATGTAAAGGGTCTGAGAACAAGTAATAATTACTAACAGGTTAGGTGTACTTGATTTGAATTTTCATTTTTTAACTAGTATCTCTGTAAGTTGAAAATCTGTTTAACCTCTCTAAGTATATATTTTATTTGAAAGGACACTAGTAATATTTTTCTCATAATGTGATTGTTGTGGCTCAGATAATATACAGAAAGTTGCTCAGAAAGATGCCTGACAGATGGTAAACAAAGCATATGTGCTTGTTAAATTAACTACTTAACTATCCGCAAAAACAGCTAGCAATTAGTAGGTACAGAATTAGTGCTAGTTTTCTCCATTCTTTCCCCGTGGTTGGCATGTTCTGATGGGAAGACATCTGTGGCAGTAATTTATATTGTTTTGAATTGCTTTCTTACCAGTCTTTTTAAAAATAATACTGTTATGAGGTGATAATGAAAGAAAACTTCTCAGGAAATGTCACACTGTGCATTCACATCAGGTTTCCTAGTAATACAAACTGTGTTTTAATTGAAATTATGAAAAAAGATTCTTAGCCTCAACAAATATGGCAAAGTTAATTGTGAGAAAATACTGAGATTACTGGTCTACCATAAAAATATTTCTTTTATTCATGACCATAGGAAGTTTAGAAGAAACTTGACCATCTTTAGCAGATATTTATTAAGCATTTACTATGTTACTATGTACCACCCTCCATAGGTACATGTGTAAACAAGGCCAGCAAGACCAGAATGGTATTTTACCTTCATGGGTTATAGAGTTTGGCCTTGTGATCAAGAGTTTGGAGGATAACTTATTCATGTCCAGTTTTGCTTATGGCTAACTTGCCTGGATGTCAGGTTAACATAGCTAAACTACAAAGACAATTGGTAATTTATTTCAATCATAGAACCTCAACATGCTTATTAAACAATAACCAGTTGCTTACTAACTGAATTATTTTTTACTTAATTCTTTTCTTGCTGCAAAGCCAATAGCATTTGCAAAATAAAAGGTGTATGTTTTACCACAAGATATAAGTTCTGCCAAATTTTATTTATAATAATAAACCAGCAACTCTCCAATTAGCAAATGGATAATTATTTTTGTTTAAAAGGTATGTATCTATGAGCTGTGCCACAGTCACAAGTAACATCAAAATCTCACTCTTTACACATCCTTGCTCAAGTTGCACCCCCATTGAGTTTTCGTGAAGAAGTGTTTCTTTTATGTCTGATGATGTTCTCACAACAGGACCCAAGTGATGAAGATTCAACTATCCATTACAAAAGCACTGTTTTGCAGGAGGTGGAAGAGAAAAATGAAAAATATGTCACCATCTTTTAAGTACTTTCTCCGAGAAAGGGTGTGTGCTATTTCTGTTTGACTTTTACTGGCAAGTCAAGTCACATGACCTCACCTAATTGCAAGGAGGAACAGAAAATGCATTTTCACTGTGTTCAAAAGAAGAACTAGAAATGTTGGAAGACAGCCTGAATGAATTCCACTGCTTATTTAATATACACTATCCTCAGATTAAAGCTCCTTTTCCAGAAAGAGGTAAATAGAAAAGGCCAAATATAAATTGCAAATGTTTACAGCTATAACCTTTAACAATAGTCTTTAACATTTTTACTTCATAAGGGATACGGCTTGGCTGGTATCTCCCTTCTCTTTCTTTGGGATGCCTCACCACCTCCCCACTCCCCACTCCACCCCCTGCATTCTCTCTAACCTTCTAAAGGGTAAAACAAACTTTTTTTACTTTTATATCTTAAAAAAAAAGAGATATGGCTTGATTGCATCAAGTTCCAATGTTCAAAGCTTTACAAACATTTCTTATTTACATTTTTGGAAAAATTATTTTGACAGATGCTGTAATAGTTTGGTTGGTTATTTCTTGATTAACAATAGGCATCAAGTTTGAGCTCCTTGGTATTATTTTAATGACTCAGGGCTTCTCAGTTTGGTCCATTTCTAAGTGAAAAACCACTTAGGCATCTTCCTGGGGGAATTACTGTGACTTTGTTGGAAAAACGTAAAATTGATGTTTTCGTACCAACACTTAAATCACGCACCAATAGGTTATGTTGAGCAGTATTAGGAGTCTAGCTAAGACTTATGCAAGCATTGTGACAAAAATTTGGAAAAATTTTGACCTCAGGTTTAAGCCTATTTTCTCTGTGACTATATGAGAGAACTTCTATGAATTAACTGAGTTTATTAACTGAGTTTCCTACAAATTAAAAAAAAAACCTCTATAACTAGCATAATGATATCTAAAAATTTAGTTTCCCCAATACACCAGCAATTGACCTTCAACAATTTGTGTACTCTAAAGAGAGCTCAACCATAAAATTTTGTTATCCTGGTCTCCACCAAAACCTACTAATTATTTGAAAGTGACAGGGATATAATAATTATTTATTCTCTAAATATAAGTATGAATGATGTTAGTAATGAGCCTTGAAAATTAACCTATAAAACATTCTGATAAATGCACGGAATTATACTTAAAAGAATAAGGCATGTAGGGTTGGATTTAATGGCACATAATGGAAATAACACAAAGTTCCTTTGACAGGAAAATGTACATCCACCTAATGGAGTATTGCATAATTTTAAAATGAATAATGCCATAACCTTTATATACAGAAATGGAAGGGTATATCAAATAAACAGTAAAGTTAAAAAAATCATTGCCAATATAATCTCAATTTGAAAAACTGTCCTATGAACAATATTATCATTGTTATACTCTATGTCAGTTTACACATACGGGAACTGAACAATGGAAAAATATGTAACCAATTTCTCTTCCCTTGTTGTCCTTAGAGCTGGAATTGCAGGGATATTTTCTATTTACCTACTTCTCGTTTGATTTCTTTTAATAGTACATTTTTTTGTAATCAGAAAATAAAAGTAACAAAAAAGGGAACAAGAGAAAGTAATGTACTCAGATTATATTTTTAGTGTTTTTACAGAAATACTTTAGTAATTTGTGTTTTAATAGTTTTTTTCTTTGAATAATAAAATAACCTTTAATTTGAAGTGACCTGGAAGAGTTTTGATATATGTACAAAATTTTAGTTGATGACAATACTCCTGTCCTTTGTGTGATGATATAAAACTTATTGGTTTTTACTTCAATTTGAAGTCAGATATAATTTTTCATTTGTTATAATATACATTCATTTCTATATTACTGAACAGGAAGTATAATGTACTTGCCACAAACTACAAAGCTAAATTTAATAATTAGGTGAATAGTAAACTCATTCTTCATGGTAATAATAATAATATTTTTCAGTGATACAAATTTTAGAATTTTCAAATTGTGTACACAAGTATTACCTTGTCTAAATCTTAATGACAGTCTTGACAAAACAGAGAAATATTAAATAAATCCTCAAGGACTAAGATACTGATAAATCATTCCAAATACCAGAGTAGAGGTTTACAGATTTACTTTCTAGTGACTTTTTTTCAATTGGCTATATCTGAAGCCATTTCTGTAACTGATTTCAGGTGTGTGATTTTATGCTTTTATGTTATAATTATTCATATTCATATGCTTTGAAAGTGTAAATTGCTTTAAAATACTTACTATTAGAAATTAATAAACACTATTTAATTTTAAAATATCAATCTTCCTGTAACGTGGCCAGCATAGTTCAGATGTGAGAGAGCTGCTGGTAGGCATTGCCTGGCTTCATCCTTTCCTCACACACTGTCTTAGCAGCACTCCTGAAATACCAGACATTGACCTGAGTGCCAGTCATTTGTAACTATGAAAGGATATCCTTCATAACCAATTTCTGTAAAGTTGATCTTTCCTCAAGAGGAGTGGATACTCACCCTCCTTAAATTTAGAGACTTATTGCAATCTGAGAATGTTGTAAATAAACTGATTTGCTGAGTACCTAGATGAAGTGATTCCATTATTCAGCTAAAATACAAGCATTCTTCCTGAATATCATGGACAGTATTCTATTTAAACATATGTTTAGTTTCTGGAATGTATTCAGTCTTGTTTGCTAAGTTCTTTATTCCTTTATTATAATCAACACAAAGAGTGCCATCAAGACTTAGGTTTCACTCTACAAATAAAACAAATCTATAAAGTGATATATAATAAAACTCCCAAATTTAAATCAGATTGAAAATATAAGTTTTATCAACATGATGTTGCTTTTTCTTGTGAAATTCTAATATTATGGTTATGATATGTGCCTTCAGTAATTTACAATGTTCGTCAAATGCCATAATTTAGAGTAAAGCAGTACTGGTGTTATTATGATAAATGTTTGGGTAATATATAGTGTTGAAAGATTGTCTCTAAACATGAGACTGCCAATATATTGAACTTTTTGATATATTTTAAGGCTCTCAAGTAAATGTGAAGTGGGTTCAGTTACGGAATAAATGTTATATTAGTCCACTGCTGATCTGTTGTATGTGGAAAATTAATTTATACATATATTTTTTTCTGACCTTCTTCCTTCGTCTCTCTCTCTCTCTACTCAGGGGAAAAAAGATAGAAAAAAGCTGTCAGTATCTTAATAAAATTGTATTGTTAAAAAACTTCTTCTATAAGAAATCATGCAAATACATAAAAAATACAGAAAGTTAAAATTTTCAGGACACAAAAAATAAACAGCCTTGCTTAATTGAATTCATATCAAAGGAAAAAAACTGCTTGGAAAAGAAGAATTATGAAATTTCATAAGCCACAAAGAAATTCTTCTTGTGTTTTTTTTCCTCTTTACTTTTTGGGAGTTGCTCTGAACTCATAAGTTCAAGGGTGTATGCGAATGAAAAAAAAGGCAATGAAAGGAAAATTAATTGAACATTTATAGACCTCAATAAGGAGTTTATTTTCAGAAGGGTCAATTGGCTAAGTTAATTTGCTCAGCCCTAGTAATAACGTGTTAGTGATTTAAGATTCAGTGTCTTGTACTTACTGGAAAATATGTGTCAAGCCTAAATAAAATATATTTCATGTGAATATTCTACTTGCTTTCATTCCTTCCAGATAATACTTCCTATGGTCCATTAAAGTACTTTTCAGAAATTTAAAAAAGCACTGTAGAAAGTAAAATAAATATATATGTTAGGATTTTATAAAATGCAAAATTAATGTAAATCTTATTAGAATTTTAAACAAGTGAAAAGAGTTCTCTGCCTTTTCATGAGGACTAAAAATCAAAATGGACTAGAAGAAATTAAAGTGAAACTGCCTGCTTTGTATTCATTGTCTAAACTCTATTGTGCATATTTTGTAAATTTCCAATCAGTTCTCTTCTAAAGACTGAAAAGTTTTGGTCTCAGAACAAGTGAGTGTTTTTTCCAAACAGATAATATCTCACAAACTGATTAAATTAGTATACTGTTAAGACTTTTTCTGATAAAATTTATTTTAATACCTTCTTAGACTTCAGGCACATATTTTGTGATATGAAAGTTCTTCTTTAGAGTCAAGGTATTTTAGGGCAGTGTCAAGTAATAATTAGCCATTTGTTAATCATTAATGTTGGAAATAAAATATGATAGTAAACTTAGTATTAGTGTATAATACATATCTTGGGATATTCATTAGCTTATGGAGAATAAATGTAATATGTTAATATCACATGGAGATCAATAAAGATGTTACACTGTGTACCTTAATGAGGATTGTGGTAATTTAGAGAATTTTTTTCTTTTGTATTTTAGGTCATTGATAAATATACTACAACATATTATCAATATTTGTCAAACAGGGGCATGTAGGAAAGGAGAAATTATATATTTTGCCCTAGGCTAGTAAGCAAGTTTTTGGAGTTCATGGCAATTGAATTAGACCATTGACTGCTAGATTAACCTATATGTATATTTTTTTCTATTTGACAGATTGTTATTGATACAATTTTTCTACTCATTGTCTTTTGTGGAAACCATTTACTATTTCAGGATTTTAAAAAAAAATTCTAGTAACATTCTTGTACAAGTATTGTTTTGGACACATTATTGCTCTTGGATAAATATCTAGGAGTAGAATTTTGGGGTTAGAGGATGGATATATATTTCCAAAAAAACTTTTCAAAAAAACTGTTATATAGTTTTCTAAAGTGGTTTTATCACTTTAGAAACTTACAAGGAATGTATGAAAGTTCCAGTTGCTCTACATCTTGGTTAACATTTGCTGTAGTCAGTCTATTAAATTGTAACCATTCCAGTGGGTGTGAGGTGTTATCTCATTGTTGTTTTAATTTGCAATTCCTTGAGATTAATAGTGTTGACTCCACACACACCATTCTTTCTTTCTTTCTTTTTTGTTTCTTTTCATAATGTGTCTGTTTAAGCCTTTTGGATATTTTATTTTGACTGAGTAGTTCGTATTTTTGAGTTGTAGGAGATTCTACATATTATGGATAAATGCAATTTAACATATTTATATTGTGAATCTATTCTTCTAGTCTGTGTCTGGAATTTTCTGTTCTTAATAGTGTTTTTTTAAAAGCAAATGTTTAAATTTTGATATCTTCTAATTTATGAATATTAATTATTTTAGGGCTTTGTGTGTTTTTCCCACTAAATCTTTGCACAATTCAATGCTAAAGTATATTCTTATGTTTTTTTAAATAAAAATGATATGTATTAACAGTATTTTTTTATATTTACAGCCTTTATTCACATTGAATTAATTTTGAATGTGGTATGAGGTCTTCCCCTTTTCTTTATTCATTTAAGTTTATCCAATCGTTTCAGAATCACATTTTTAATATAAAATTAATTTAATTTTATTTTTAATGGCCAAATAAAAATAATTGTTTATATTCATGTGGTACAATGCAGTGTTTTGATATATGTTTACATTGTGGAATGATTAAATTAAGTGAATTAACATATCCATCATCTCAAATACTTATCAATTTTTTTAGTGAGAACATTTAAAATATAATCTTTAGGCACTTTAACAATATGCAATGCACTAGAACCTGGAGAACATTATGCTAAATGAAATAAGCCAAGTGCAGAAAGACAAATATTGTGTGATCTCACTTACACATGGAATCTAAAAAATTGAACTCATAGAAGTAGAGAGAAGAATGGTTGTTACCAGAGACTGGAGGGAGGTAAAGATTGGAAAAGAGGACATGTTGATCAAAGGGTACAAAGTTTCATCTAGACAAGAGGAATAAGCTTTAGCGATCTATTACACAGAAGCCAGCATCATTTTTTGAAAAGACTCATTTCCTTGGCACCACTGTCAAAACAATTATATGTATGTGTGGCGTGCACACATACTTATGCAAATGTAACTGTTATGTGTGCATATCTGTTTTTCTAAGCTTTCTATTCTGTTTCATAGATTTATTTATTTATTCTTATGTAGTCACTTCATTATAGCTTTGTAGGAAGGCCAGAAGTAATATAGTTTATAGTTTGAAATTTTTTTATAACATTTTAATATAGTTTTAGATATTTAAGAACTTTGGGGTTTCTATATCCAATTTAGGTGGAAAATTTTATTAATTTCTACAAAAAGAGCTACTAAGGATATTTATTGATATTGTCTTTAATTTATAGATTAATTTGGAAAGAAATGGCATATCCATAATGTTGAGTCTTCTGATTCATAAAATTGGTATATTAATTTACTGAGATGTACCTTAATTTATCTGAGTCTTGTTTACGCTTTTCAGTGTAGAGGGTTTTCTCTATATCTTTCAAAAAATATATCACTCAAAATTTTATAGTGTTTTGATACTATTATAGTGTTTCTAAAATGTGTTTTTATACTTTTTGTAGAATAATTAGTCTTGATAGGAGTTAATCATTTCAAATAACTTCTATTCTTTATTAATTATATTTCTTTTTTATTTTAGTTTATTGATTTCTATTCTGTACTTACTTCATTCTACTTACATTGTCTTAAATTTCTTTATGTTCTAGCTTTCAAAAAGTTGAAATTTAGATAATTGTTTTTAAATTTTTCTTTATTTATATGAAATTTAATTATACATGTTTTCTCTCTGTGCATTGCCTTACCTACATTCTGCAAACTTTGATATGTTGCATTTTTATTATCATTTTTTAAATTATATTCTTATTTCCTTAGTAATTCTATCTTTGACATATGAGTTATTTCAAAGTAATAAACTTTAATAAAAGTAATTTCCATATATTTGAGGATTCTTCTAGATTATTATTGACTTCCACTTTCATTCTATTACCTTCAAAGGATATAGCTCACAATATTTCAGTAATTTAAAATATATTATCACTTATTTTATTGCTCACTATATGATCTACCTTAGGAAAATTGTTAGGTGAATTTGAAAAAGTATTGTACAATTGTTAGATCTATGTCAAATTAAGTCAAATTGGTTTATAATATTTTACAAATATTCTATATTTATAAAAATATTTTTGAGTGAAAAGATAATTACTGAAAAAGTGGTGTGAAAATCTATGACTATGATTGTGGATTTATTCATTTCTCTTTTCATATCTGTGTACATAAGTTTCATGTGTTTTAAAGTTCTGTTATTGCATACAAACTTATAATTTGTTATGACGTCTGTATCAATTGGCTTTATTATCACAGTGGAATGTTTCTTTTTTATTGTGATAAATGTTATCTTAGAATCTACTAAGATTGTGCCCCAGTGCCCCAGTGTTCTTTTGTTTAATGTGTTTGCTTGACATATCTTTTCCATATTTGGGCTTTTATCTATAAGGATGCATCGTTATATTTAATGGTTATTCCTTATAAACAGTATATAGATTAGTCTTTTTAAAACTCAAATCTGACAATCTATTTTAAATTGGATATTTAGTCTATTTATATGTAATGTAATTCCTGATATTTTGTGTCAATCTATCATCTTACAATTTATTTTTTATTGTCCAATCTTGTGTTAGCCCCCTTTTTCCTTCCATTCTTGAATTCCTTTCATAAATCAAATGTATCTTAGTATTTTGTTTAATTTCATTTGATTTTGGTGTGCCTCAAAAACATTTTTATTTGTTGCTTAAAATTTTGAAATGTGCATACAAAAGTTACCATAATCTTTTAAGAGTTAATATCGTACAATGTCATTTAAAATAAATAAATCTTACAACAGTTGAATAGTTTTCAGTAACACCCTTTGTGTTACTATTATCATATTTTTACTTCTAGATAGATATAGTTCCTATGATAAAACATTATCTTATATTTAAACAGCCAGCCGTTGAATAAAAGCCTGTGATACCCAGAAAGATTTCTCCACTATTGCTGAACCATAGTTCTAAGGTCTTCATGACCTCTGGTATGTTCATGGGAGATTACAATTCTACTTCTAATTTCACCTCTAGAATTACGATCTTCCCATGAACATACCAGAGGCCTCCTTGTAAAATATATTTAAATTTCAAAAAACTGCATACATTTCAGTAAAACCACATATGATAGAATTTTGTATTGAAATATTTACTGTGTCATTACTCTATGTTCTTCATTAATAGAGACAAAACAAATAAGATAAACTTTTTCCCTAAATTTTTATCTAATCCAATAATTTAAAGCACATATCTCAAATCGATTATATTGAATATATATATCTTCTAGATGTGTTAATGAAGGAAGCTAATTTTTTATGTTTCCATATTATGAATGGAAAAATAACCCCACTCAGTGTAAATGCTATCTAAATTGATGTTCTGAATAAAAACCCACATTTTAATATGTAGTCTTTTATTTTTTTAAATACATTAAAGTTTTTCAATGCTTTTAAATTTATCTGTGAAGATTAAAGTGGACAAAATTAGTAAACTAAATATATACAGAAATACTGCATTCAAACAAAATGTTATGATTTGCTTTTGTTTAGTGTTTTATGTAACTTACTTTGTAATTTAATTTTATCATTCAAAATTCTGATATTTTTATCTTTTTTCCTTTAAAATGGTATTATTATAAACAAGAATTCTATAATGATTAGAATTTTCCCCTTGAATTATTTTAAGTGAGTTAAAGAGTTTATATTAAAATCTTGATATACATTTAGAAAAAACTATTTAATGTTAGAAAATGTAAGGGGAGAGGGAAAGAAAGGGAATACAAAAGAGGATATTAACTGTCTCAGTGAGGGCAATTAATTTCCTCAGGTTATTTTCCAATTCACAAAGTCAATTGAACTTTTATTTTAAACTAAGATAACATTAATTAACAATTTTGGAATTATTTCAATGACTAATTATCACATTGGAATGTTTTGCCTAATTTGCACTTTTTGAAGGGTACTTACATATTTAACAAATGATAATATAGATTCATTCTTTGATTCCTATTTTCGATGTTGTAGCTACAAGTTATGTAATAACAAAAATCAAAATAATAACAGAAAACATATTAGGGAGATTTATACAATTCTGATATCATAGTTTTCTCTGTTCTGGTTTTTGATTTTTATAAAAAAAGATTTAGTTACTAATAGTAGAATACTTTAAGATACTATTATTTTTGTCACTGTATGGAGGGATTCCTAAGACCACTCTCCGGCCATGTCATTCATTAGAAGGACTCATAGAACTCAGAAAAGCTGTTATGCTGGTGATTACAGTTTATCACAGTGAAAGGATACTGATCAAAACCAGCAAAGGAAAAGGGTGCACAGGGTAAAGTCCAGGAGAAACCGTGTGCAAGTTTCTAGTATGCCTTGCCAGTGGCATCCCACAGGATGAGCCTACGTCTCTCAGTGGTGATGTAAGACAACATGTTCAAAATATTGCCAGCTAGGAAAGCTTCCCCAAGCCTTGGTGCCAAGGGAATTCATTAGGAGTCCATCCAATACACATGCAGCACCTGCATGACTGAATTTAGCTCCTTAGTTTCTAGCCTCCCAGAGGTCAAACTAATCCAGCACAGCCCAGGACCTCAGGCATACAAAAATGGTTGCTCACCGCAGTCACCCTGTTAGTGTAATCTGCTTGGTCAAGCTGATACAGCATGGTCCCACGTCTCAGGGAAACAAATCCACACTTATCAGGTGGTATATTCCAATGACTAAGATGTTCTTTTTCAGGACCTGGTCAACAGCCAGTCCTTTCTTTAGAATGTGCAGTGTTGGGGTAACTCAATCTTGCTGAGTTAACCTTTTACTGCAGTCACATAGTATACATATGATATTTTTAATTATTATTGGTAATATTTCAAAATTCACTGCTATAATGAGTTACTAAGATTTGGGTTGACTGATTTGAGTAATATATTGGCCTGTTTTTGATGGTAGCTATAGTTTTTTTTAAGAACTGAACTAATAATAAATTTAGGCAAGAAATACTAATTAAGTAAAGAACTCAATACAATGGAATATAACAAAACTGACAAAATGATTCTAAAGGTAATTAATGTCAATTCAATCAAAAGATTGGTTCATACATAGTTTCTCAGTCATTTTGCTCTTTAGATAGATTTGGTTTATTGTTCACAATGGGTGACTGAGTAGTAGTGTACATGATATCAAATATATTCCATTTCAATTTATTATAAACTTCTTCAAGTTATTTTTCTTCTTTTTGTTGTACTCAAGCTAAGTGTGTTTTGCTGCAGTGACAAACAACCCTGAAATTCTAGTAGCATAAAACATTAATGTTTAAATTTTGCTTATGCTACATACACACTGTGGATTATCAAATGGTTTGTGTTCATCGTTTCACTCAAGCATACTGGATTATGGGTTTCCACCCTGGCATATGCTGCCATGATAGCAGAGTAAGATAAGAAAGAAAATACAGCGAACTATATACTAATTCTTAAAGGTTCTACTTTGGATCAATAGTCACATCCCTCAGATTTCATTGTCTAAATCAAATTTTATAACTGTATCCAAATGATGGTGATATATAATCTTCATTTGGTGAGAATTAGTGTCATCTAACAGAATCTCATCCACTGATATCTAAATATGCAACTTTATTCTTCTCCAACATGCAAATAACACTCAATAGAGCAGTTTATTCTTTGGCTTACCTTTCTCTACAAAATCTTATAATACACAGTTAGTGCACACAGCAAACACTTTCAGCATGCTACCTAGAGAGTTGCCTCTTTAAATCTATACTTTTTAAAGATACATTTTCTAAATTCCAAGTTTCGTTAGGTAACATTTTCACCAATATTTCTGTCATTAAACAACATGGGTCAATTTTTTTCCAGCCTCTGATAGAAGTTTCCTCACCACTCCTCTAGTTTCTGCTCCTGACCAATCTTAAATCCAGGTACTAATTTTTTTTTATTGTTTATATATTTCTGCATATCAAACCATCCCAAGACTTACTGACTGAAAGTAATAACTGGATATCTTTCCACAGTAGTCTCATGACTGCATAGGGGAGAGAACAAAAGCAATTGTCCTTGTTAGGGAGTAAAATAACTTTACTTTCACTAAATTCTGTATATAACCATGTTAAAAAGCAGCCAAGATTTAAAGGGAAGGAAAACTGACTCCTTAAGAGGAGAAGCTGTAAAGTACTTATGGCAGGTGAGGAGCGAGATACTCTAGTTGGATACAAAAATGATGTTCTAAATATCAAACATTCAAAGTTGTTTTTTTTTTTTCCCTAAGTTAGCGGATCTTCTGGTATAACTCTCAAATATTAATTGGCTTCATATTTTATTGTTTTCAGACATATCATTTTGCCTATAGATAAACTAAAGCTTATTATCCAGAATTCTAACCTGTTTCAAGGCATGCTTTCTTCTCTAGGCTCTCTATAAAGATTCTCAACCATTCTTGGAGAAGATTCACCCTTAGTCTCTTCTTTCTTAACTATTTTGATCAACTGATAGAATTTTCTGGGTGCCACATCAATTAATTCAATGTCTTAAACAATGAGTATAATAATAATCCTTGACAAGAAGCTGAATTTTAATTCTTGTTATTGGAAAATGTTAGTTTTATGTTTTTTTCACACTGCTGTTGAGAATCTGTTAAATATTTCAATTATAAAATATCTCTCTTGTTTTTAATTCCTGCTTGCAAACTGATTCCTATTACTTTTCTGTGTTTATAACTTTCTTGTAGTGACTTTTCAAATGCTACCATTAGTAGCAATTAGTACCAATAGAATGCTATTTACATTGAGTTTTCCCACTTATTTCCAAAGGGAAATTTCATTAGGCAAACTATCTACAAAACAATGTATCATTTTTAATAGTTTTATCATGTCTCACCATGTATTTATATGGATTTACATTGTTCAGCTTCCAAAACAGTTTTCTTGTTATATGTTAGTATTGTTGTTACAGCACATCTCCTTCCTGACTCAAATGTCCATGGCTATCAGCAGAGGCTGGGTTATGCTGCAATAAGAAGCACAGTGAAAATCTCAGTGACTTATGAGTGACATTTCTCATTCATGTTACATATCAATCATGAGTCAACAAGGTGCTCTGCTCTTGAAGGTCACTCTCTAAGATGCAGACTGATGATATAGACATCTTCACATATGATTCCATGAACTTAGAAAGGCTTAGAACAGAGAATATGAGAAACCAAATGCTGGCTCTTTAAGTTGCTGCCGTACAATGACACACATCACTTTTGCTAACATAAAACAAAAACTCTTATCATTGTTGTGGTGTCATCATTTGTGAACATTTTTACTTCCATAAGGAGGAAAGAAACAAAGATCTTGTTCAGGAGTTTGATGTCTAGGCCTTTCAAAGGAAAAATAAGTTTTTAATAAGACTTTCTCTGGTCATAAAACTATCCCCTAAATTACCAAAATTCTTTAGGCTATAAATATAAAGCTTGATTAGGTCATTTTATAATAATATAACAATTTGATTACAGGTACCAATGCTAAGTTTGAGTATAAATCTGCAATTGCTTTATAGGTATGTTTCCGCAAAATTAGTATAATAATTTTGATTAGAGTTTCAGCTTCTGAATGTCTCACTTTTGAGATGCTTGACAGCCAACTTAAAGACCATGTTATTCTCCATGTTACCAGGCTTTCTGGATCAAACATCCATGGCTATATTTAATTAGAAAGAGATAAAGAGACAGTGCGACCAGTAGCCAACTTCCCGGGAAGGCCCCCAGTCTGAGCTACTATTGGTGAATCCCTGGCTGGTCCACCCAGAAGAGTTATCTTAGTTCTGCTTAGACAAGAAGGATCCAGCCTCCCCAGGAGCTACCAGGTCTTGCCTTTCTATTCATAGGGCTGTGATTTGTTAGTAACCCTCTTTGACAAGGAGCCTGCCCTCTTATTGCCTATGGGATTTGGAGTAAAAGGGAGGAAGAATTGAAGTCAGCCTGTGCTGCCAGTTTGAACTGATCATCTACTATTCCTAAAAAAGCACTGAAAATCATTTTTTTCCTAATGAAATCTTTTGACAATAAAACCTAACATAAACTGACAGGAGGCTATTTATCGTCTTTATTCATCCCACTTGGCATGAATATTCAAGGTTCTTCAATGCAAGTGTGTTAATGTGTTTAATTATAAAATAATAAAGGGACCCCACTGGAGGAGTTACATAGTACTTGATATCTGCATCATTTTGCTTTATTAAAATCTCAAAAGTTCTGTAGTCTTAAAAAAATTATTGCTCCAAAAATGTTGAGTGTGAGACAAGAAGCCTGTATGTCCATAACTTCTATGTCTGTGACAAATAGAAAATAATGAACATTTTCAAAATTCACTCTAAATAAGGATATTAGGTTTTACTTCAACTAATAAAACAAGAAACAATTCAATGTTCATCAACTCATATAATAATAGTTCATTACAGACTGATGATTAATACCTATATAAATTTTGACTGGGGTGTTGCTTATCTTTTCAGTTTTGTCACATATTTTAGTCAACTTAAATTTATTCAGATATTTATTGGCTTCCAAATACATTGTAATACTGTCATTCTGAGCTATGGTACACGAACACATCTAGTATTTTAAAATGTTTTCAAGTTAACAAGAAGTAAACATAAAACAGTTTATTTTTCTACAAGGTATTTCCCTATAACTGCTATGATGAATCTCCATTTCCTAAAAGTATGGGTTTCTTAACAATATCTTAGGTAGCATACTTAAATTTCCTTAGTGTCAGGAAATTTATCTGTCCAATTAATACTGACAAGCTCATAGTAGTTCAGTTTGTTTCCCTCTCTCATGGCCAGATGACAGAGCAGTACAAGGGTCTTGACTTCCCCAACCCTTCCCTTCCCTTGAAATGGAGAAAGAAGTTTCTTTCTTCTTCTTTTTTTACTGTTTCTCCTTCTTTTCTCTAACTTACAGCTTTTCTAGGGTATTATGACCAGGAGGAGAAACAGAAAGAGACATGTGTCTTTTTATTGACTTGCCACTGTGTAGTTCACTCTCTGTGGGTTGTCACTGACTCTCTGGCTAATAGTCCAAGATGGCTACACTGCAATCCTGCCACACAAAGGAGGGGGTGCTGGAGAAGACACACTCCTTCCTTGTAAGGATACTTGTTAAAGTTAGTTCCCTTATGGAACTTCTCATAATATCTTATTTACTTAGTCATGGTTATGCCTAGCTACAGAGCAGATTGCGATATATAATCTTTCAGCTTTGTGGCAATGTGCCCAACTATAAATTATGCTCAGTAACTCAGGGGAATTTAGAGAACCAATTGGGAAGCAACTAGCAGTCTCTCAAAAACAATAGGTGAGAATAGTGGCAAAACCATAAAATTAATGGAGAAGTCATGACTGCTAAAGCAAAATTAAACTGGTGAGGAGGCCTGAAAAAGCCCTTATAAACAAAACAAAGGGTGCCCTAAAAATAGCCTTACCCTTGCTTAAACTGAAAACATAGATAAAACTTAACTTGGTCGTTTCTAGTAAATGCTTATGCTAGACAAAAACAAAACTTAACCTCAGTCAATTGTAAGCAGCCAACTAACATATGGTTAAGGTGACTAGGGACTTCCTAATAAGGTAAACCAAATGTGGCAATTTTGCAACCACAACCAATTAGATAATTTCTTTATTTTTGCTCAAATACTTACCTTTGATGTTTTGTCATCAGAATATTAAACCTCTGGTGTTTCCAAATTCATGAATTGGTTCTTAATCAAATAAACTCTTTAAAATTTTTTTGGGCCCCAGATTTTTTTTACATTATTAAATTATGATAAATGAGGAAAAGACTTTTATTTAATAAAGAACATTAGATAAATTGTTTTCATCATCCTAACAGAATTGCAGTATCCAGTATAGGGAATTGATGGTGCTAATCTACTGTGCATTTATAAGACTATGCCTACAAAACTGTTCTTGATTTTTGGCAACACGTTCAAAACGACAGGTTAAAAGCCAGACCTTATTTATAGAAGAAATGGAACCCAAAATCATGTCTAGAAAATGCATAAATGAGGTGAGGCTTTTTTAGCCAAGAAAAGAAGTATGTATGGGGAATTATTGCTATCATCTAACAACTGATAAACTATTGTCTTAGGATGTTTGGGTTGTTATAAAAAAAAGTGCGATACTGGGTAGCTTTCAAACAATAGAAATTTATTTCTCACAGCTCTGGAGGCCGGAAGCCCAAGATCAAGATGTCAGCAGATTCGACATTTGGTGTGGGCCCACTTTCTGGTTCATAGACGGGGCCTTCTAACTTAGGGCCTTCTTCCTCACCTGGCAGAAGGGGCAAGTGGGCTCCCTTCATCCTCTTTTACAAGGGCAGGAATCCTACTCATTAGGGCTCTGCACTCATGACCTAGTCACCTCTCAAAAATGCCCACCTCCTAATACTATCACTTTGGGGTTAAGATTTTAATATATGAATTCAGACCGTAGCAACTGTCAGGGTTGATTTTTTTGAGGGGTGTTGCTCCAGTTCTTTGGCTCCTGACTTGGAAGAATCACAAGCCGGGCCAGCGTGACAGAGTGATGACAGACACAAGCAACTAACACAAGCAGCTTTTATAGCAGGTTTTTTTTAAACTACAGAAACAGAAAGTGAAAGTGCATTTCCTAAGGGGAAACAGGTCTGTCTCCACGGGTGGCGAAGCCGCTGGGGTCTTACCACACTTCCACTCTTAGTCTACACCTTATGATATGCTAAATGGTGGGTGGAGTACTGATTATTTTCCTGGGAAGGGCGGAGAGTTCTTAGAGCTAAGATCTTAGAGCTCCCCAATTGCATCCTCATAGGGTAACTTCCAGGGAGAGCCATGACGTTTGTAAACTGTCATGGAGTGGTGGGTGTGATTTTTACTATGTTAATGTATGTTAATGAGGAAAAGGCTCCCTTGGAACAAGAGCTCCCGGTTTCTGCGCATGCTCCTGGCCAGGAGAAGTCCCTCACTGCAAGTTCCTGCCACTGCAGGTTGGGTTCTAGATGCTCATTGGCCTCCTCACATTGCCCCTCCTCCTTTACTGTGGTTAATGCTGCCCACCCACACCTGCCCCTAACAGCAACTATCATGCGGATTGACCTTTTTGTATGACTGTGGAACACGCAAAAAATATCTATAATAAAAATTTTGATAGAGGCATATTCTGGTCATGAGTAAAGTTATTTATGGCATATCTGTTATCTGAATGCAGGGAAGACGTCATAGGGATGATGAGCTGTTCAGTCCATGGAGTTTTTAAGCTGAGGCTGGATAGTAACCATGCGCCCTGTGTGTGGGCACAGAGCAGTCGGTTAGAGAATTATACAATATCTGATGTTAAAATTACATGATTCATATTTTTAAAAGACACTTTAGCACTGCGTCAGAGTTTCTGAAATTGCAATACTTAGTGATTACCACCTTGGAATGCATTTGAAGGAGGCTAACAGCTATTCCTCTGATAAAGGGCTATATAGTCAAAGTACTTTAAAAGATCCTGGAAGTTAACTTCTTAAAACTTGAAGATGCTAATGAGCATTGTGACCCTCAAAAGGGGTCAGAGTATGCAGGCTTTTTTAACCATATTTATAGCAAAAATTTTCTAGAGCTGCTGTTTCATAGAAGGCAGTTTTTTAAAATACTCCCCCACAAAAATGCATTTTAATTTCTATTAAAACTGTCATTAAATGTGCAACTTAATTCCAATTGGCAGCAACTATATCATTCCCAACAAAATTTTATGTATTCTCAATTGATTTTTTTAATGATAAAAATTGGAAACACAAAAATGTTTGTTCACATATTTTAATTTTGTTTATATAAATATTCTGGAAGATGTCTTTTTGGGAAATTTATTTCAAAAATACTAATTTTTGGAGGGGGCATTATAATATATAAAAATCCACTTCAAATCCTTTGAAATTATATGTGTGTATATTATCAATACATAACATTATATATTACATATGTGTATACAGTGAATGTATATACTATATTATTATATTGGATAATTTTAAAGCTAATTTCCTGCCATGTTCCCACTTTGACTGATTCTGAATTTAACATTTGCCAGGTATCAACTGTTGACTCACCAAAGAACTACAAAAAAAGCCAAATTGATACCCAACTGTAGTATGGAATGCCTCTGTAGTTGGTGGTGCGGAGAAGGGGAAAAGTCATAGTATTTGTGTGTTTTTTCTCATCTAGTTTAAGGTGGTTCTTTCAGTGAGGCTGTGGGGAGAATGTTGATTAGCCTTGTACAAAGTTGATGATATAATGGTTAGAATTGGTGGATACAGACAGGCAAGGTTTATAAAGTTAGGTGATAACAAAGTAGACGAATATTTGATGAGTCTAATTGAGTGATCTATCTCTCTGAGAAGGAAACTTGATGTGAGTATTCTGAATAATCTCCTTCTGGACAAACAGATAAAAAGTTCTTTAAAGAAACAATAACATTATTGACAACCTCATTTCCTAGGCAAGAGTTTCCTGGGCTATGCTAATTTAGAGAGCAAGGTGGTAGCAGTAGATAGTTTCAGTTCTCACAAGTCAAACTTGACTTAGAATCCTACCATTTCCTGGCCTTAGAAAATTGTATGTTGAGCAGAGGATATAAGCTAATTTAATATTCCTCTCTCTTCTTTAAATTGTATAACAAATTTTTGTCTAATATTGCAATTTATTTGACATTATGAGAACTACTACATTATTTTTCACACTTTATTGAATTAAAGATGGATTCTATGAAATACATGATGTTCCATAAATAGTACTTGAGCAGTTCAATTAAAGAAAGTGCTGGAATTTAGTTTGCTTATGTGAATTTTGTAAATAATGAGTTGAATAAGAAGCTCAAAAAAAGCATTTTAAAAACTTGATTTTTAATAATAGTGTTAAATGATAAAAACATTGTGCTCTTTATCCTTGTCATTTATCATGTTCTATAAGGCAGAATAGTTCTGGTTTGTTAAACATTAATTAAAATCACAGATTTACTTCTTGCTAGTATTGATGATGCTTTAGTTGGTGAATTATTCATGATAACTAATAATAGTTTAGTTGCTTAGTTTCTCTCTATTTATTATGCATGTAGTACATCATTTAGAATTTTGATCTTTTGCACATTAAAATCCACATTTACCTTTCAGACCTTTATAATGCTGTATAATCCTTCTTGTTTGAGAAGTCTACTGGGTGACTTTATACATAATCACAGAAGTCTGTTTAGCTTGGTACTTTACATTTCAGAGTTTAAAATAACCTCTGGTAACACCAAAAGCTAGCCCATTGGCTATTAAACACGTATGTACCCTCTTGTTATAATAACTACGTAATAAACTCGGTTTCAAGGTACCAGAACCAACATTGTGACCAAGAAAAAAGAGTTGACAGGCACAAAGTTTAAGGAGAGTGTTGAATGTACCAGACAACTATTAAAAATGCAAACATAAACTAATGAGTACTCATTGTAGAATAGAATAGGCAAGTATTAAGAGTGATCCAGAAGATGGCAGGAGGGGCGGGTCTGAAAGTGGCCTTTAGAGTGACTTGAAGTCTTTTAAAGTGTATCTTTCAAGGTGGACACATGGTTGAGATTGAGCAAAGTTCATGAACAGTACAGTTTAAGATCAATGGATTCAGCACAGGAATGGTGTTGAAGTGAGAAAACTGTTATTTAATAAGTGATGTTTGTTCACATGAGAAGATTTTTGTCTTCAATAAATTGGTCCCTAGGAAGTTCCTGAAGCAAACAGTGGAGTAATTTGTTACTTAAAGGCAAAATTTTAAGACACATTGACATAGACGGTCTCAGTTCCCAAGGCAAATTAAAGCAGGACATAACAAGTATTTACCAACCGTTTGGGCCTCATGTTTTGCCAAGTTTGTGAAAAATTCACTGCTGTCTTCATGCTTGACTCAAGAGCTAATTTAGGATAGCTCCAGCCTCTGGTGGAATCTTGACTAATGCCAGCTAGCCTGGCCTCAAAGAACAGGGCCATTATTTATTCACTATTTCATCCCTTCATTTAGGTGTTAAAAAAATTCTCATAATAGCTGGTGCTGCAGGCATTCTACTTATTTCTGGAAACACAGATTATACTGATATGGTTCTTCTGTTTTCATGAGCTACACTCTACATATTATTTTTGTGCTCTTACATTGCAAAGGCACCCCTACATACCCACATTTGACACTCTTGAGTAAGACCAACTTATTTAATTTCAAATAAGCTTTGCATTTGTGCATCAAAGGAAAATTTAGCAAATCTTCAATGCTTAACTTTCCATACTCTCAAATCTTTTCTTGTATGTCTCTCTTCTTGTTTTTCTTTTTTCTTTTTTTTTTAAATTTCAGGCTCCCAAATCTCAGCCTTTTAGGCTGAAGTTTTGATACCTTGACCAACTCTTGCCAAAATCCTCTTTCTGAATTTTATTCACCATGTATCCAGGTATTGGGTAGGTTTCTGTCAAAAATCAGAGTTTTATCAGAACCACAGTGCAGATTACCCTGTTGCCCAGACTTTTATTTTTAAGACAGTGTCTGAGGTCTCCATTTCATGTTCAACTCAAACAACCCTTTACTGCACCAGCCTCCATGGCCAAATAAATGTCTCTAGCTTATACCCTCCACTTAGCGAGGGCTGGCCTTTCTCAGTTTCTAATGTTTACCTCCCCAGGCTCTTTGTTAACCCAGACTCAATATAGTGTATTTGCGAGGGTTCTCCAGAGAAACAGAACCAATAGGAGACATATATCTATGTCTATCTGATACACACATACAGAGAGAGAGAGAGAGAAGAAAGGGTGAGAGGGTTTATTATGAGAATTGACTACGTGATTATGGAGGCTGAGAAATCCAACAGCATGCTGTTTGCAAGATGGTGAGGTGGGAAGCCAGTGGTGTAGCTTCAGTCCAAGCCTGAAAGCCTAAAAACCAGGGGCGCCAATAGTGTAACTAGTTTGAGACTGAAGGATGCAGAAACTGAGGAGCTGCTGATGCAAGTCCCCTAGTCCAAAGGCCAGACAACCTGGAGTTCTGATGACCAAGGGTAGGAGAAAATGGGTATCACAGCTCCAGAAGAGAGAGTGAATTTGTTTTCCCTCTTTAGTTTTTGTTCTAATTGGACCTTGGTTGATTAGATGGTCCCCTTTCACACTGGGTGAAGGCAGACTGTCCTAACTCAGTTTATTGACTCTCAATTTCTTCTGGAAACACTCTCACTGATATACCCAGAAATAATTCTTTGCAATCTCTCTGGCTATTCTTTAACCCAGTCAAGTTGACAACGAAAATTAGCTATTACATCAAGTCTACTCTGATTATGACAAACTATATTTAGGAAGAAAACAGTTAATAAGAGGATAAGAAAGTGACCATAGGTCTTAGGAAATAAAATAAATTGATAGTAGGAATGATGTACATTTTCCTAATCAGACCAAATGAAACAGTTTACATGCCTAGCAAAATATTAATTAGGTTACTATGTATGTTTTGATTAGCAATGCTTTTAACAATTCTTTCATATTTGGTCCCAAAGTATTTGTATTGAATCTTAATAGCTATTTGTTTATGTGAAAATTATGGAAAACTAAGTGGACATTTGAGGTTTATAAGTATATTTAATACTGTCAATATAAAATTTTTCATCTCCTAAAATTAATTCTGGTTTGATATGTTACAGAAGATAACTGTAAGTGAAACACTATTTTTCTGAATTTGTTTACCATTAACCCTCTATCCTAAACAAAGTCATTACCATATTTTTCCTGAATAAACTGTGCTCACTTCCCTCTTGGATTTTCCACGTCCATGTAAAGGTAAACCTAAAGTATACTCTTCCATTAATCTTCCTTAAGTACTCTAAATTACATTGATCTTGCTCTTTGTTAGAATCCTATATATTATAATAGTTTACCAGAGAATTTAGAACTAAAGTATACACCGATTTGTTCTCTCTTTATTTTGCATGCCACAGCCATGTCTCTGTAATTAGGTTTCTTGAGAACAGGGAATAAAACAAAGTTTTCTTTTATATTCCCTACAGCACATATCTCAGAATAAATAGCATACACTTCATAAATAGTTCTTCAGTGAGTCAGTGATTGATCAAGGGCTTCTTTATTACAGCAACAGTTTAAGCTGCTTACCTTATTATACAAGAGCATCAGACATGGCCATAAGGAAACAAAGGGCCCAGATCACTCGTGTGATTGCCTTGCAGTGAATAAAGTAGCTCGCTTCAGTTCAGCAATCCTCAGCTCTACTTGGGTATTCATTTTACATATCGTATCCACAGGGCATTCAATATTATTTCCCCAGTAGTAAAGTCAATACTTCAGTAATAAAGTATCACCGTGTAATTCAAAAATCTGTTCTCATAATCTTCAGGGACTTGTCCTGCAATTTTTACATGCATAAGACACATTAAAATCATTTGGAAGTTACACATAAAAGTGACAAATTGCATCATTGAGCTGAGTAACTTCAGGCTTAAAGCCAAAGATAATTATAAAGCGCTGGGAGCAGTGGGATGCCATAAAAAGTACAGAAGAATATTCCATGTTTTTCTCTTTGTAAGGATTTCCAGTATGCAATTAATAAAATGATAAACTGTAACTTTATTTAATGAAAAATAATATAATCTTGTGAAATTAAAATCTACTTTACAAGTCTGGGCTCTGTGGCTCACACCTATAATCTCAGCACTTTGGGAAACTGAGGTCACTTGAGGCCACGAGTTCAAGATCAGCCTGGGCAACATAGGGAGACCCCTTCCCTACAAAAAATAAAAAAAATTAGATAGTCATTGTGGCATGCATCTGTAGTCCCAGCTACTAGGGAACTGAGGCAGGAGGATCGCTTGAGCCCAGGAGTTCAATAGATTACAGCTAGGATCACGCCAATGCGCTCCAGCCTGGGTAATAGAGTGAGACCCTGGCTCAAAAAAAAATCCACTTTACACATACTTACTCTATAATTTAAACTGCATCCTACACAGGTGTGTCAATGACTCCCTGGATTATAACGAATTACTGATACAAACTCAAAACAATGATTCTTGCTTATTCCTCTTTTTAAAAAGACTGTTGGGACTGTTGGGCTAGAAAAGGAGAAAGTTGTGAAGTGTAAAGAAACAAAACAGTCAAGAATTGATAAAATTGGTCCCATTTTACTATTTTGAATACAAAGGCATTTGTATTTGTTAAACAGAAAATATTTATCAGAAAGTCAATTCTAACTTCTAATCCTCCTTGAAGGACTTGATCACAACCCTCTCCTAAACATACTTTCTTCACCTGTTTGTTGTAGGACAAACGCTCTGAGTATCCTACTACTTCCTGACTGTTCCATCTTAATCTCTTTGTGTGGTGTCTTCATATACTAATATCTTAATATGACAATGCTGAAAAGACACTATTCTTTATTTGTTATCTCATCCAGTTTCACAGCTTTAAATACCATCTATTGCACTGATGATCTCCAATGAGGATCTGTAGCCACACTGTCTCACTTGTACCCAACTTAGCTATTTAAATTAGCATTTCAAAGTTAATATGCCCCAAATTTAACTGCCAAATCATATGCCATTTAATAGCCAATACAGTCTTCTGGTTGGTAGGGCCAAAAATCTTGATGTAATCTTGGACTCTTCTTTCTCTCATACTCCTCATCCAATTGGCTGGATGTAAGTATATCATAACGCATCCGAATATATCATAATATATCCCCAATCCTAATATTTCTCAGTAGTACACTGCACCTGCTCTCATGCAAGCTGCCATTTTCTACTGGCGGGATTAATCTTTACAGTGGCCCCAAAAGTCCAGCACAATATGAACTCGTCACCACTGTGACTTGTTTACTGTCACACAGCACACCCTGGCCTGTTCACACTGGACTCTTTGCTGTTCTTCAGAAAGAACAGGTGTGTTCCCAAATCAGGACTTTTCTAGTCTATTTATTTTCTGCTACAAACTACTTTACTGTCAAAAATGTACGTTCATATATTTAAACCCTTCCACCTTAGGTCTTTGCTCAAATGTTATTTCCCGGGCTAGAGGATCCCTGAAATCCCTATGAGGGATTGCATATCCCAGTCCTAACACTCCCCTGCTGACCCCAGGATTGTTTAAAGTTCTCACCTACAGGTGGTTCTGCTATTTATTTGTGTCTTCCTTCTGTGATACATGATTAAAGATTCCTCTTGCCTGGGATTCTTATACCTCTCCCAGGAAATATCTCTTGTTTTGCATATGTACTTTATCTACTTTCCTCAAAAGTCCACATGTGGAATTTTATTATTCAGTATGAAATATTTTATAACTCCTTTTGTTATTTCATTTTTGAACCATGTGTTCTTGAGACATGCTTTCTTTAATTTCCAAATATATAGGAATTTTTTGAGCTATCTTATTATTATTGATATCAATTTAATTTTGTTATTGGTAGGGAATATAATTTGTAAAATTTCAATTGCACTGAAACTTATTTTAGGGCCAACCATATGGCTTTTCTTGGTAAATGTTTTATGAAGAGTTGAAAATTATGCTCATTCTGTAGTTGCATATTCTATAAATATCAGTGTGATAAATTTGCTTTATATTGTTGCTTAAATCATTATTATTTGGCCAGGCATGGTGGTTCACACCTGAAATCCTAGCACTTTGGAAGGTTGAGGCAGAGGATCACTCGAAGCCAGGCATTCTAGCCTGGGCAACAGAATGAAATCCTGTCTCAAAAAAAATTCATTATAACTTTTGTCTACTTTGTGTACCAATTATTAAAAGAGGGTTTTAAAAAATCTTAACATGTCCCTATGTATACCTTTAACTCTGTCGGGAATTTTTAATCTGATTTTGGAAAATCTGCTATTAGGGAAATATACCCTCACAATATTCATATCTTCTAATGAACAGGCATTTCTGTCATTGTGAAATATCTTTCTTTATCCTAAACAATACAGCTTTGAAGTCTACTTTAATACTAATAGAGCCACATAAGTTTCCTTTTTTATAATGTTTGCATGTGTCCTATTTCATACTTCAATCATAAATTTACATAATTTATTTTATCTTAATTGTTTTTTGTTTGTTTAATACAGTCTGACAATCTCTGCCTTTTATTTGGAGTATGCAGTCCATCTCTATTTAATGAATTATTGATATTATGGACTTTAAGTTGATCTCTATTTTTATTACCTATTTTTTATTTTATTTCTGTCTTTTCCTTCTTTCTTTCAAGACCATGAAGATTTTTTCTTTATTTGCTTATTTTTATTTCAATTGATTCAGGTTTTTTACTGTGTATTTTGGTGTTATTTTATTAGATGTTGCTTTAGGGATAGTAATATGGCTTCTTAACTAATTAGTCTTCTTATGATTTATATTCTAGCTCTTAAGTTAAAAAATGCTATTTTTAGAATGACACAGTTCCATTTATCATCCCCTATATTCTGAATCACATTGTTTGCAAAAAGTCAATGCAAAAAATCAATATTGTTGCTATGAAAAGTTTTCTTTTAAAGAAATTAGGAAAAATATAGTATATAACATTGTGTGATATTAACAATATTTTTTTCTGGGATTCTTCATTCTGTCTTATAGAATCAAGTTTCCATATGGTATCATCTTCTTAAACTTGATCTTTTTAAAAGTATTTTTGTATGTAAGTTTTCTGGAATCAGATTTTTTATCCTTTAGTCTATCTGAAGATATTTCTATTTCACATTTACATTTGAAGGATTTTATTGCTGGATATTTAAGTCTGAGTTGATAGGCTTTTCTTTTTGAGCACTTAAAATATGTCATTCTATTGTTTTCTGGTCTTCATTGTTTCTGTTGAAAAGTCCACTGTCATTCTTCTTATTGTATACTATATGATATTTCCTTTCTCTTTGGCTTATTTAAAGATACGTTTTTAAAAAATATATTTTTTTGGTTTTGTTTTCAGCAGTTCTACTTTGATATACCTACATGTGGTTTTCTTTACTTTTTTTTAAATCTATGCTTGAGATTCACTGTTTTTCCAGTTTGTATAGATTAGTATTTTTCACTGAATTTGGGAAAGTAAATTACTATACACACATATATACATACATAAATATATGTATACACATATAAATTTCCACTCATACATACGAACATATATAACTATATACACATGTATTTCTTTGATGCCTTTTGTTTTATTTAATTTGTACCTGTTTCTTTTATCAAAATATTCTGGAAAATGAGTTCAAGTTAAAATGAAGTAAATTGAAGTCAAACTAAATTAGTATATTATAGAAAGGAGCCTGATTTATATAATCAAACATATCCACTTATCGATCTTTAAATAATCATTACATAATAATTCATTTAGAATGAATTTCCCATTTATAACTAAATTTGCTCTAGAAAAATTTGTTTGTATGATTCTAGTAAATGTTTTCACATAAACACTGAAGAGTCAGAAAATTCCTACATGATATATGTATATGATTTCCTTACTCTTTAAAATGCCATACTTTTCTCTAACAAATTGTGATTGCATATTTCTTTGTATACTAAAAATATAAAGTTTTTTATAAACACATGAAAGACCTGCAGAATGTATAAGATAGTAAATTTTCAAACAAAAAATTGCTTGTTTACAGTTATATATGTGATTAAAAAAAAACCTTATTTCTATAAAGTGAGAATACTGTTATCATGGTTAAGCAGAAAATAAATACAAATACCATCACTTCTGGGTATGCGTTTTGCAACATCTCTGCTCAAGTAAAACTTCCCTGTAGCCTGTCTATATCATGCATAAAAGTCCTGTAGAAAATTTCTAACTGATCCCTAATGAGCAAAAGAATACTTTTAATGTGTTTGTTTCTAAAGGCCCAATGATAACAACTTATACATTTTAATTCAAAAGTTATTGAGTCATTTATATTATTTGACATACTGAGTTTCATATGGGATAATGGCCCATATAGGCTTAAATAAAAAAAATAAATCAATATTGTGAATACAGACAACAATATATCACACATATCATTAATGACAAATAGCTTATGACTTTTGTGGTTCTAATGTGCAAAATAAGTCTCTAATAGTTAAAAAAATATGGGATGTCAGAAAATAAAAGTACATAAAGCTATCTTCCATTGTTTTGCATATTGGGAATGCAGGAAGAAATTCTTTATTTTCTGGTATTCATACAATCCCTAGGATCATTTAAAGTCAAGTTTTAGTTTTTAAAAAGGCGTTTTCTTCTTTGGTAATAATTTGTTTATTGTGTATTGGAAAAATCAGTAGACTGAAAATCATAACAGTAGATTATAACAATCTTGGCTCATCCCTGATTCACTTTGAGACCCTGGGGAAATCTTTTACATTTGTAGAAACTTTGTTTCTTTATTGTAAAAAGAAATCAAAGTCTTAGTTTATCTCAGTGACTTTCAAATATTTTTCACTGTGACCAAAAGTAAGAACATATTTTACTTTCCATCTTAGAATTCATATATTTATGGATTTATAACATATATTATTAAAACATTTTACCAAAATATACTGTTATAGCATAAATTCTCTCTGACCTATTTCTCTCGTATATATATATTCAACTGCTAGTCAGAACCTACAAAAATGTATGAGCTATTAACAGATAATACTTATACAGTCATTCACCTCATAAGGACATTTAGGTCAATGTCAGAAACATATAAAATGTTGGTCCCATAAGAATATAATGGAGCTGAAAAGTTGCTGTCATCTAGTGTTGTCATAGTTCTGGTAACATTGTAGCTCAATGCATTCTTTTTTCCATGTTTAAATATGTTTAGGTACATAAATACTATCTACATTTTATAACTTCCTACAGCATTCAGTACTGTAACATGCTGTGTAGGTTTGTAGCCTAGAAGCAATTGGCTAAGTACTTTGCATGTGCAGTAGACTATATCATCAGGTTTGTGTAGGTGCATTTTATGATGTTTCGCAATGATGAAATTGCCTCAGGATGAATTTCTTTAAGTGATGCATGATTTTAATTTGAAATATATTAGACCAGATGATATCCATATTTTCTAATAGTACTAATACTTATTGATTCTAAATACACACATTATTTTTATTAGCTGCATTATTAGCACATCGTAGCTGCATGCATTGATTTAAGCTAAGTTCATAAATGTTCTAATAGAATCCCTTAGAGACCTTACTTTAATACATTCACAGAAATAGTTTGCCATTAACAAGATACCTTTAGAAATGACTGATTTGTATGGGTGTTATTACAAATAATACACAATGGAAAGTTATTCCTAAAGAAGACAAAACTTATCTCCAATACCCTTTAAACATTTAATCCTGCTTGGGAAACTTTTTTATGTATATAAATTATGTAAACATGAACTTTAGTTTATAGCCTGCCCAAATTAACTCAAATCTTTAGGGAACAATGCAATTAAGTTTTATTTTATTTATAGAGTTTACTGATAGTGTTGATTCAGTGTGGCTCTTTATTTTATTAAGAATTTCCAGGAAGGGGTGCAACAAGTTGGCCAAATAGAAACCTCCAGTGATCACTCCTCCACATGAACATCAAATTCAACAACTATCCGTGCAAGGAATCACCTTCTGAAGAGCTAAACTCAGGTGAGTGATCATAATACCACGTTTTAACATTATATTAAGGAAGGAGGCACTGAAGAGGGCCACAAAGACAGCCTTGCCCTGCCCCGCCCCTGCTCCTGCCCTGGCGGTGCCGCCAGTGGAGAGAAAGCTCTGATCCGGGGAGGGAAGCCGAAGCGAGCGCGGGACTTTGCACCGGAGCTCGGGGCGCCCTGGCGGGACACAGCACAGGGCAGGATTCTGCCGGCACCCGCGGGCGCTGCGTGCGGACCGGCCGGCCGCGGGAAGTCCTCCGCGCTGGAACGTGAGTCTTCGCTGGCCCCACCACCTGCTGACAAAAGGCCGCCCGGGCCTGAGTAAATTTGCAAGGCAGCCAGGCCACAAAGGCTGTCTGTAGCCTTGGACAATTTATGTGGCTGTGCTTGCTCCGAGCCAGGAGACATGGGCTGCATGTGACAAAGTGAGACGCCAGTGACTGTGGCCAGGCCAGTGTCTACGCCAGCGCTCCCCCCCTGTGGGCAGCGCGGCTCAGCGAGCCTCTTCCTCCACTTGAGGAGAGGAAAGGAAAACGTCCGCAGGACTTTGTTTTGCAGCTTCAGCCATGCTACCATGGAAAAAAGCAGCAAGAGATTTCTGAAGCCCCAGATTCCATGCCTTAGTTCCTGGGTGGCATTTCTGGACCCAGCCTGGCTTAGAAGGAAACACACTGTCCTGAAGGGAAGGATCTAGTTTGGGCAGGGTTCACAATATGGTAACTAAAGAGCATTTGGGCTTTGGATAAAAACAGAAACCAGATTTGGAGTACAATTAATTGTCCTATAGAGATGTCTATAAGTATGAGATTAAAGTGAGAGCAGAGATTATCATAAATTAATTCCTCAAACTGGTACTTAATATAGATGTGTTTTATTCATAATTTAAAAATAATTATATTGAATTTCATCATGTTTGCAATTTGATGATGAATTTCAAAAATTAAATAAAAATAAAATATTTTTAAATAAAGGAAACTCTTATGCTTGAATAAATCTGGCCAAAATTCCTATCACAAGTCTGTATAGAAGATGTCACAAAGACTATGTTATTCCTATCAACACGTTTTGGTGTGCTTTCAGAGAAAAGGAAATTCAAATCTAGGCTGCATTGGCTGTGGATTTGGCTCTACATGGAGTAAGATATCTTTTACTACCTGAACTTATAGTAGACGTTGATTGAAACAAATATATGTGATTACATATGAAAGCTTAATTGGAAATAAAAGTGAGGCTGCTAAAATGCTTGAATGAATATTACAGATTTAAGGGATTCATTTGTTCTCTTTTACTTTAGCATAAAGAGAGTAGGTTTTAGTTAGAGATCTCTATTAGACATCCCAGAAAAGGTGTCAAATAAACAATTGGCTTCATGAGATTGAACTTGACTGAGGAGGTCAGAGCTGGAACCGGGACTAACTTGAATAAGATGACATTTAAAGCCAACAGGCTGGAGGACAAATGATATGCAGGATAATAGTGACCCTTGAGCTGTGCTTCAGAAGTGATTTAACAGCTGGGAAGAGGAAAAGTAGATGGAGGAGGATTTGGGATATTGAGAGAGTTTTTTTGTTTGTTTGTTTTTGTTTTTTTAGTAAATGTAGATGGGAAATTCTAAAGTGTTTTTAGAGTCAGAGTGCAATGTACAAGTGGTGGTTATGAAACCACATAAGATATATCTCTCTTCTAGAGGGGTATACAACTTAACGATAGTGAGAAAACACACAAGTAACAATTACCAGGAAGTCATAAAAACTAAATGAACAATCTGAAAAATACAGATTGTTATATCCTTATAATTATATTTAATAATACATTTTGTTTATGGTTTTATATTTAGTCTTTATTTTATAATGTATCAGCCCTGATGACTGACAATTTTTTAAACTACCAATTTCAATGTTAAAATTGTTTTCAGAAGCTGTTGTTGCCCACTGTGTTACTGCAAGATGTTTACCATTCATCTCCTGATGTTGACAATAAGATAAAATTTTTATAAGGGTTTCACTTATCAGGAAAAAAGAGTAGCTCCCTGCCCTCAAGCAATTCAACAACACACACAGCAATTATTATTCCTTCAGGCATAAAGCATTCAGGTCCCATAATGGTAGATACATGAGTAATATTCTACACAGAAAATACACTTGTGGGTTGGTGAAGTGGTTGAAGAAGCATAAACCACTTTGGAATCAGCCACACATAGCAAACAGTAATTATTTTCTCCACTCTGGATAGTTCAAGCCACATATAACAGTGATATTTTTTAAACAGGAAAATGCAACAATGTTGTGAGATGTATCTGCTATTAAAACAACAAAAAATATATTATGCACACACAAATACACACATACACAAACACATCTATATACAGTGAGTCTTCACCTAACATAGTCAATAGGTTCTTGGAAACTGTAATTTTAAGCAAAATGACATACAGCAGGTTCTCAAATAAGACTTCATTCAATGTCATTTTTTTTATAATGTTGATAAGGGAAAAATTGGTTTTGTTACACATAATTTTGCTTAAAGTCATAATTTCCAAGAACCTATCAACAAGGCCAAGTGAGGACTTGCTATATATGTATGTATCTGTGTGTATTTGTGTGTGTGTGCACTCATGTTCATATCCCATATTGAGACAGAATTAGTATGGTTTCTTCACAATAAATTGTTACTTTTAAATTTGAAATAAGTATCAATATACATTGAGAGTCTGTGTCTATATTATTATACAAGCATGATGGGTATTAGGAGGTATAGAAGCATAAAAATCATCTCAACTTAGTCAAATTATCCCAACACCATAAGCACTAAATACACTTTCGAGATGCAATTCTGTAGTCCATAGTAGATATCAACTGGAAGTCCTGAAGTAAAGAGGATCAGACCCCAGCATTTCTTATTCAATAAACTCAAGTTATTCACAAGGTTGTAGGATTTTGCAGTATTATTTCCTTTTACTATAATTGTGTGCAAATTGATCTAATTGATAATTACTTCAATCTTTTCTTTCTTCCATCTACTCATAGTGTAATTTTTCTCCAACAAAATGGCAGAGAAGGTACGTACCTATTCATTCTGTGCAAACCACTATCCAAAGAGCTTTTTGCTCTCGCTTCATATTTGGATATCGTAGTGTGATATCATGGATGAGATAGGAGTGGCAATAACTTTGGCTTGTATTTTTCTCTTGCATTTGTTTCCCATCTACTTCTATATTAGATAACAGCACTTTCTTTTTGCTTTCACAAGATCAACGCATTTTCTTCGCTCCAAATTCCAATTTTTTTTAACCTATGATTTTTACCTTTCGATCTCATACCTTGCAGCCTCTTCTCAGTAAGTAACCACTGACAAGTGTCTGCATTAGTACAGAGCTAGAGAAGAGACCCAGGAGCTGTTGGCATGCCTACCTGTGATGTGACTGCCTTTGGTTTTGTTCACGACATGGAGCATTACAACACGCACATTATTATGACACCGACTAGTCTACCACAATGCAATTCTTACAGTAGCCGCCTGGAGCTAGTGCAGACCTTGCAAGTCAAGGGCAGAATTCCCAACAAGACCGTGGTGCCAGCCTCGCTTTGAGGGTTCCCAGGCCACCTGCACTTAATACCAATTAGCTGTAAAGTCTGTGGTTTCCACCGACACCCTCTGGTGGGGTAATATTAAAAATTCACTAGAAAGACTCACAGAGTTCAGGAAAGTATGCTACAGTTTTATTATAAAGGATACAAATCAGGACTAGTCAAACGAAGAGACACATAGGGTGAGTCTGGGAGGGTTTTATGTACAGAGATTTTGTGCCCACTCCTTGTGAAATCAGGTCAGATCACTGTCATGGCACGGTGACTTGTTCATCAACCAGGAAGCTCCATTGAGCCTCAACATCCAGAGTTTTCACCGAGATTTCATCAGGTAGATTTGTTTGATTGAATCATTAGCCACATGGCTGAACTCAATCGCCAGCCCCCTCTTCTCTTCCCAGAGGTTGGGTTTCTTAAAGCCCTAATCATATGGTTGATCCTTCTGATGATCAATGCCCAGAGTGAGGCATCTGATTAGCACAAATTCAGGTATAATCTAAAAGGATGATGAATAACAAAAACAGTCCTATCACTAGGGAGTAGTTACAAGAATTTAGTTTTCCTTCCAGGAACCAGAGACAAAGAAAAGCCAGTCAAATTCTCTGTGTGTGTATGTGTGTGTGTGTGTGTGTGTGTGTGTGTGTGTGGTGAGAACTTGTAAAATCTAAGTCAACTTATATTTCAACTATGCAATACGTTATTACTAACGATAGTCACCTTGCTGTTTGTCTCCAGAATAATTTATCTTTAAAAGCTTATACCCTTTGCCTCTTTATTCTTTTACTATATTTATTCTTTTATTTGTACCTTTTGTTATTTGAATAAAGAATAAATTTTTTACTTATGTATTTTTATTATTATAAATTATTATAAATTTATTATATATTTATATATTATAAATATGTATATATTATTATAAATTTAATCTAAATGAATAGAGGAAGGAAGATTGGAAAAGAGGCTTCAGGAAATATGGAGCTGAATATGAAATACAAATGGATTCTATGTTCTCTAGGAGGATTCGTAGTTTAAAGACCAAAAGGTTTTCTATAATTTCTCTGTGCACATTTTACACCCCACCCTACTTAAACAAGATAAATCATTTTCAATTGAAATACAGTTCAGATATTTTTCCTGTAGGATGGAAATAAATTTGCCTCTCAGGTGAAATGTCGTACACATCAATGTAACAAGAATTTATGAAATATTTTTTATCATAAAAAAAATTGACTCACAGTTTAAGCTATGAAACAGACTCTTCATTGATATCATGAACCTGTAAAACATTTTCTGTCCCTAAAATAACTTTCATATCTTATTATCCATAATAAATATTTACAATAAAAATGATAATCTATATATTTGCATTTGCAAACATATAATAAAATGCTCATCCTTCTGATATATGACTTTGTCATTTATGTAAATACAACATATACTAACTATAAGAATATAATTTTGGCTGGGTGCTGTGGCTGATGCTTCTAATACTACCACTTTGGAATCCAAGGTGGGAGAATTGCTTGAGCCCAGGAGTTTGAGACTAGCCTGGACAACACAGCAAGATCCTGCCTCTACAGAAAATAAAAACTAGCTGGAAGTGGTGACACATGTCTATCGTCTTAACTATTTGAGAGGCTAAGGCAGGGGGATCACTTGAGCCTAGGAGTTCAAGGCCACATAATAAGCTATAATTATGTCACTGCACCCCAGCCTAGCCGATAAAGCAAGACCCTGCCTCTAAATAAATAAATAAGTGAATAATTCTTATGACACAATTAATACATTTTATCTGGCTTATGTTGTAAAACATACATTTTTCTATATGGGCAATTATTTAGCAAGGCTGTCTATATTGTGCGTTTTAATGCTGGAGAAAAAGAGAAGGGACGTTTCTCATACATTACTGAGAAAGGAGACAAAAAAACCCCACTGTTATTACGTATTAACTTTGTGGATTTCTTTTTCACACTAACATAAACTTATACTTAATTATTTTGCATAACATTAAATAAATGATAGACATTAGCAAATAAATATCAATAAACAGGAGATGTTTTTCTGTTTTCTATGTTTAAAAAGCTGGACCTCTTAAAGAGATATTAATTCCTCCTCAGCAGAAAGAGATATTTTAGAAATCAGTTTTAAAAGTCAGGAGGGCATAGTAATTTTCAAGGGAAAAGCCAGAGTAACAAATGACGACTGTAGCCACTTAAAGTTTACCTGACCCTAAGGTGAAAGATAAACATTATTTGGAAGATATACATTTTACAAGAAGTAGAAGGTAATGAGATGAAACATGAACTAGAATTTTAGTTTCATAGAATGTGTTGCTAACGTGTACTATACATATACAATGTGGAGTGTTCTTTTAAAATCTTTGAATCTATGGATCCAGAATTTTAGAATGTAGAAAGATTACTTGATGTGCTTGTTCACACTACAGTGTATGGTGCTCCTACTCCGTGACATGGATTAGGTACATGGTGAGCCCTAAAATCTGCATTTATTAACCAGATCGAAAATGACTATGAAACAGATAGTCTGAAACATGCTTTAATAAATTACAAAAGATTTCTAAATATTCTAAAAAAGAAATATGGTACAGGTTTTCACTGATCTCAAAAGTAAAGACTCTATATAGAAATATATTTAAGAAACAAGTAATCATCTAAAATATAAAGAGAAAAGACTTTTTGTCTTCATTAGGTATACTCCCTTTAACTGTAGCTTACTGTTGCCAGGAAACGCATACCTAAGCTTGATATATCTTTGGGAAAAATCCATAGATTTGCTAAAAGTAAATGTAGAGTAAAAATATTAATAAATGACATCATACCTATGGCTCACATATCTAACTGTGCTAAGTATTAGATATACTTAATTATTATCAGTTATGAGGATGTGCTTTGATGGGTAGGTACAATGTATCATTTCAAATATTTTCAACAGTTTTGTGTAATAATAATCTATTTGTTTTTTTGTTGTTGTTGATTGTTGTTTGTTTGTAGCATCAATGCCTACAGGGAAAGCTTCAGAGCACTGTGCTCTTGGTAGGTCACATCTGATACCTGTTCTCTAAAAAAAAAACAGAAGTTATCCTTTTGTAAGATAAATAAGGACAGCATTTTAAGGGTCTGCAAAATGAATATATTTAGCTTTCGAGCCTAGGATAAACACATATTGTCAAGTACTATCTTTGGGAAACAGTGAGATAAAATAACATATGAGTGTGTATCAATAGATAAAAACAGTGAAATTCTCAAATGAGATTAAGAAATAGAACAGTTCCAGTTTATCAAATTATACTATATTCTTAGAGACAAGTTTAAGTGACAAGAGATTTACATACCAGTCATTGAACCAAAATTATGCTAAATGAAAACAAAATGGTTCAAAATAACTTTCCTGCTATTTTGTAACAATGTGCATCCTATATATCCTTTTTGTCTTCTGAGATACATAATTCACCCACTTATCAATATTTCATAATGAAAGTAGAGATAAATCATAATATATTAATATATGTAGATTCATTGATAAACTAAATGACTCAAACCAATACTCTCAGTAGATTAAATAACTACTGCTATTTTTAAGGCAAAAAACATGTAGTAGAAAAGAAAAATTGGTTGCTATTTCTTGCTTAGAATTTTGCAAATCAAGTAATCAGTGGTAAACTTGGCCTTTCTGCTTTCTATGTACACATATCTTCACGTTTAAGTTTGATGAATGCGCTTGGCTCTTAAGGAAAATGGAAATGAATTTATTATTGTTTTAGCATCAGTAATTTTTTATTTAGGCCCTCAATTGAACAGCTTTTTTTTTTTTTTAGAAAAAAATAAATGATCATTCCTCCTAGTGCAGAGAGACTGTCCATAATATTTCTAATAGTCAGAAATGTCCTTCTGAATAATTCTGAGTAAGGAGTTTATTTCTTTGTAAGGAAGCTCATTTCCTTGTTGAATAATAGATCAAATGGAGAAAAATGTGTTTGATATCATCAGCAAATTTCTTCTTCTTGTTATTTTCACGTGTTCATTTATGTTGTGAATTCTTAAGTAGCAAAGATGTGATGTTTTTTCCACCTTTTACAGCGAGCCCTTCAAGGACGCAGAAGTGTTTTTATAGTTGCCTTCCTTTCCCTAGAACAGTCTTCCAGCTGGTAGCACAGTCCCTGCGTCAGACATGCAGGCTGTAAACTAGGCCCGTTCATTTGACAGCTCATTGACCTTTAATCGGTTACTTTCCAGCTCTAAGGCAAAGTTTCTTATCTTTAAAATGAGAATAATTGTAAGACTTTATATCCTAGAGATGTTGTTTGTACTAAATGACATTAAAATAAAACAAAACTGAGACAGTCCTTGGCACACAATATGAGCTCAATTAATGTTAGTTTCTATGAGCATAACTATAATTGAGTTCACATTTCTCTCAATAGTGTTTATAAGAAATGTGTTAAATACCTTGCTAATACAAAAACACAGTGTATATAACATCTTATTCCATTTTCTACTATCTATCTTAATTCAACTATCAGATACACATGGATTATTCTAGCACTCTACCAAAAAATAAAATGAGTTAAGTTTGTCAATATTTGCCTTTTAGCAGTTCATAATAATAACTTTTGTTATAAACTGTGGCTTTTTGTTTTTACTAAGTACTTCCAAATAATTTGTCTAATAATGCATTCTTAAATGTTACTGCGATTTAGCGTCAAGCATATAATTTCCAGAACTTGTTTCATTTACTACTTTATACAATTTTTGAAAAATACACATAACCATGTCAGTTTTATATATCTCTGAAGTTTATAATGATTAATGTTACCCTTAAATTCAGGTCAATCAGAATATTTTGCAGTACCAAAGAACAAAAGCATGGAAATACAATTATATTGACTTATTATTATTATAATATTATGGAAGAAGTATATCATAAGTAAATGAAATTCCATAAGACAAGTTGAGTGAAATTCTTTTAAAAATGAAAATTTCAAAATCAAATGTTAGTTAAAACCTATAATTTTTGAATAACCTCAAAATGTATCAACATTCATTTATTCTTCTGACTAATTGCCTTAAAATTTGGTTTCTCTATTCTTTTCTTGATTGTATTATTTTCTTTAGAATTGCTCATAAATGAAGATTACCTCCCTCCATTCCATTAACATTTTCTACTCAAGGGGTGATTGCAATATTATGCAAAGTAGAATTCAACAAAATAGTGGAAATACAGAGAGGGCACTAAAATGTGTATCCCAAATCACTCCAGATGTGGGAAGCTTCCTTTGAAATGTCAAGTGCATGGTTTTGAATGCCCTATTAATATATATTTAGTGGTTGATGAGCTATATTATAATATAAATTGTGAATTGTTTGATGTGTTCTTCAACTTCAGTTCTAATTATAATGTAGTCAACTCTTGATTATCCATTGTAATGGAGGCATGAATAGTAAAGATAAACAAAACCCACAGATTTTTCCCACACTTTTATAAAACAAGTTTCTATTTTTTTCACATGCAACTTTCTTTTGCCCTCCATGTTCTTTTGCATTCTATCCATCCTTAATAAATAAGTAAGGAAATATACTAACATATGACAAGATATAAATTAGCATATATTTTATATTTATAAACAATGACTGCATTTTTAAGGTAATATCTGAAATTTCTATGTTCCTGCAAAGACATAAAGATGTAAAGTATCAAGGGAAAATTTCCACTTATAATTCAACTGTACGTTTGTGAGATATAATAGTATGGCTTTATTAACATTCAGAAGAATCATCGTGCCTATTCAAGATACGTACATTAAATTTGTATATAGAGAAATTTGTCCCTTTTACATGGCATCAGAAATTTGGATATGTCTGGATCTATGCTCCCAAATATTTCTTTTTCCTATTGCTCGGGTCAGTTGACTGCCTGGACTAAAACACCCAAACTTGAATTCTGGGATAAACCCTGAAGTAAGGCTAATGGGTTTAAAAGAAAATAAGATAACTCTAAAGAGGTCTGTATTCTTTTTTCCTCTGGAACTACTAGGGCTGAGAAATATCCTCAGGCTAAGACTTTAATACAAATTTTTTCAAGGGTTAATCCCAGAGTTTTGGCAGGTTTTTTAACAGCTGAGAGATCAGGCAGGCAGTGAGAGGTCAGCATTTATTATCATATTATGCTGCCATCTATTTATATAGGTTTTGGAGAGCTGACTCCTATTATATCAGGAATTTTGCCAGTATGTTGTTTAACATTAGTAGCTTAAAATAGACAATAGTAGAAGTATTTACACAATCACAATTTGCAAAGGCTACAAATCCGAGTTTCCCTCCCCCACCCTGCCCCGGCCCATCTCAGAGCATCCATTATCAGCACGCGCACCTTCAGCATTAGGCCAATTGATTATTCCTATATGGTTAATGGGGAAAACTTTAAAAGGGTTAACTGTGAGGATGAAAAGAAGGAAAATAATTAATATTATTCTCCACAATAATGTGAAGACTGGCGTCCTTTGCAAAGGAGACGGCCTTATAAATTCCAAATTATGCTTAAGGCATTTTGTAAACATTGTGTTTCCTGACCCAGCGCCACGGGTTAACTAACTAGACCCATTCTTTGTTTCTCATATCCTGCACTCGTGTGTGAAAAATACATCTTTGTCTTATTCTCCTTTACTTGAGACTGTCTTATCAGTTTCATGCAGTCAAGATCTTGTCTGTTGTTTACGTAAAGCTCGTTGTGAGTCCTTAGTATCTAACCCGGTTACTGGCATGGAGCAGGCACTCAAAAGTATTCCATGAATGCACCAGGTACTATGGGTTCTAGTTTAGATCTTGTCTGCCTCTTGGCAACTAATTCCCAATAAAGGGAGTGGCCTACAATTTATTAATAAATGTATCTGCTTAAAATCATCTGCCTAATACTTGAAATTATTCCTCTGTGGTGCTGTGTGAACAAAGTCCTGACTGTTCTCTGTGTTCTGTATGTTATTCCTGACCTTCCTTCTGACCTCCGCTACTTCCTTGTAACTTTCTGTGCTCCTCAGGAGTCTTCTGTTGCTCTCATCGGACTCATCACAATCTGGTTGATTGTTGAGCATCCTTCCCAAAAAGTAAAAAAATTGAAAAGGAAGCTAAAAAAATAAAACAAAACAAAAAAAACCCAAAACAATAACCACAATAACCTTTTCTAGTTTGCTCCAATAATAAATGCAAGAAAAATCACAATGTTAAAATGTACTTATTAAAAATAAAATGCACGCTTTCTTCCAATGATATCAAGCCTTCATTTTTTTTTTATTGAGAAAGAAGTTTAGCAGCTAAGTGAAGGAACTCAGGAAATTTTCCAAAAATATGACTCCTTGGTATAAAGAATATGTTGAATTAAAGGCCATTCAATATCAAAAAGTATTGGAGGGGCTTTCCTTCTATCTGCATAAGCCAGACTGACCCATCCATCAAAGATCAAAAGGAGCAATTGACTTCCCTTCGTCTTCCTGTTATCTCAATATATTACAAGAAGGAAGATCAAGAATGCAGCCAGACCTGGCCCAAATCATTTAAATATAATACTTGTCTGTCAAGTTAGTTTAATTTGCTCAGGTTAATTTAATTTGCAAAGAGAATCATTTCCAAGTCAATCTGTTCCTCCCACCCTTTTATCCTCCCTGGCACCATTTGTGCCCCTAAACAGAATTACCTGTGCTCCTCGCCCCCTCCCCTCCAGAAGGACGGGCATAAAAGTATCTGAACTTCACCGGGATACTGAGTAATCACTCTGTGATTCTCCCGCGCGCATGCGAAATAACCTTTCCCTTAGGAATCTGCCTTAACTTTGAGTTGATCATTCGGCAAACCTTCGAGGGCAAGGGCAAGGGCAAGTTCCCCCCCTCCTTCGCAAGACACACCTTTTGCCACCGCTCCTGGCTCTTTTCCCTCTGCGCGGGCGGCAGAGCCGGCCTACAGGGAGGGCCAGCCGGTGCTTTGCTGTTGCTGCAGGGTCGCCAGCTTTCCTGTCGCAGCCGTTTCCAGGTTCCTGTGCGGTCCCCAACCCTGGGCTCATCGCTGTGCCCCACCATCCATGGAAACATTGTCTTCCATGGAACCCCTCCGTGGTGCCAAAAAGGTTGGGGACCGCTGATATGTGACAAATAATTCTTCATTCTGTCCATCTGACTGACTCTGGAGAACTAAGAAGTTTCTCATGAATCATGTCACACTGAAGTAAGCATGTGGGAGGCAGCATAAAAGATTTCAGTTTCAGTGTCAGGGAAGCAAGTAATGAAGACGCGATCATAAGTAGGTAAGAACTCAGCAAGAGGTAAAGAATGATGTCATATATATCCATAAGATAGAAAATATGATGCTATTAGATTTTGTGAACTAAAATAAAATTTTAAGGCTCACCCCCCTACACTGGCTGACTAAATGGACCCTTCGTGGCCAAAGGAATATCCTAAAACTAAATTGCCTGCCAGGAAGAAGGAAGTCAGAAATGGCTCATCATGCCCCCCTCCCTCCTGGGGATTTCCTTTGTAACCCATTCACAGGCCTAAGGGTATGCAAAACAAACCAGCAGGTCCTCAATTTACACAACAAATCTATGTCTGGTGGCTTGTCTCTGATGACAGCTTGTTATGCTGAAACATTCCAAGTCTTTAGACAAAGCTTCATGTCTTTAACCAATTACAAGCCAAAGAATCTTTAAACCCACCTGTAACCTGTAAGCTCCCCCCCCACGATGGCCCACCTTTTCGGGCCAAACCAATGTATGCTTCCCACGTATTGATTTATGACTTTCCCTGTAACCCCTGTCTCCCTAAAATGTATAAAACCAAACTGTGACCCAGCCACAGCCAGTCCACTTGCTCAAGGCTTCTTGGGAGTGGCTCCAGGTCATGGTCCTCAAATTTGGCTCAGAATAAACTTCTTTCAAATATTTCAGAGTTTGGATTTTTCTGTCCACAATTTGATCCCAAAGGTGTAAAAAAATGTAAAATAATATTTTCTATGCCCATTTTAAAAGGGCCATTTCAACCTGTCACAGAGCAATAAAAGGGGTGATTATTTGAGAGAACCTTATAAATAAATAAATATATGCTACCAGTCTTGCCAAGAAGTTTCAGAAAGCATATGCTGACTCTGTACCATGTCTTAACATAGATCACCAGGGTACCCTGATCTCACATTCAAAGGTGTCTCTGAGCAGAAACGGAAAAAAAAATCTGTAGAGATTTGCACAAACCAATCACAGCTGTGTCAACATGTGGCAGGCTGATTCATACATGTGTCATAAGTCACAATGAACCATGAGAAAATGTTATCCACATAAACTGTTCATTTTTAAAATGTAGGTCTTTCTTTCCCATTTTGTTTTCAATTTCTTGATTGAAAAAATAAGTAAACTTTGAAAAATCTTGAATTTTCAAAGATTTCCACAGAGGTGTATAATTTAAAAGATTAGGATATTCAAACTTACATATTCTGAATCATGACATCAGTAAGTCTTCTCCCTTAATGGGCCTGTGTGTCTTGCAGAAATGACCTCTTATGGAGGCCTTCAGTATCTGGCATCTGTAAAATTTTCTCTACAAATGTAAACTTTAGTGTTGCTGTTTTTATGCCAGTATGAGATGATTTCCTTTTTCCTACAGTAGAAACCTGAAATATTTTATATTGAGGCAAATCCACTTGGCACAGGGTAAGACGTATCTTTAGGGGCTAACGCAAGCATTCTCAATGGACGAAATATTGCTCCAGAGGAATGTCCTGGTTCTGAGAGGAAAATAATGTCTTTAATATCACCATGGTTTTTGGTCCTCCAAAGGTCAACTGTAGATGAACAGATATAGGGTATCTGCAATTTTGGTATATCTGCAATATTGAAAGTTCATGGAAGTTGAGAGGGTGGTCAGGAAAAATATGTCTAACCCTGCTCCTTAATGGGTAATAATATGAAAAATAAGGTTGATTAACTCTGGGATAATGCATCCCTACTTCCATCTGGAAGTTCTTAATCCATGGGACTAGGACCAGTTATCAGAGCCAGCGTGTGAAACGGGGGTGCAGTTGCACTTCCGGGAGAGCAGGTAGACAAATAGAGGCGTTCACTACTTAGAGTTAATGGTATAGTAGACATTTAGAAAGTAAAATGCACAGATCAAGAATCTTATAAAACAAGAGAGTACATCTGTCAACTAAAATAAGGGCACTTAGTTAAATTTGAGTTTCAGATAAACAATGAATAATTTGGGGCATACTTATCCTAAAACATTATTCATTATCTTAAATTCATTATTCATTATCTTAAATTTTGTTGTCCACTCTGTATTTTTATGTGAAAATTCTGACTCTTTTCCTGCCAAAGTGCCAGTTATCTATAGGAAGAGATGAGAATAAATCAATGATCCTAAAACCTCCAGACTTCTAAGAGTTTACAGTTCACCGTTGCCTTAGATCAATCTATTTTTGTTGTCATAGAAACCACTTAGAAATAAAAATACATATGTGCACACAAAAATATACACATACACATATTTAAATATTTATAATCACTTCACAGGGAACTCTTAATGATCCTTTCTGGTAAGCAAGAGAATAGAGAGACATTCCTTGTCACAAAACATGGTTACAAATTTGTATTTGGTAGATAGGTAGACAGGCAGTTAAATAACAGAAAGAAATAGCTGGGTTTTGCTTCTGATCCATTGATAAATACATAATATACTGTCAATAATCTGACAGTTCTCCTTGGCTTTAATATATCCATGAATTATGAATTTCTTATCAATGAAAGATAATGTATTTTCATAGGCTTGGGTTGTTCTCAGACTTTGAGAACTGCTATCCTGCCTTTTCCTTTTTTCTCCTGATATATATCTCCATATCATTAATTACCCCTAATATTGAGTTATAATCATGCATACAACCTAAAGTCTAAGGACCTGGATGACTGTTAGGAATAATAGTATTTTCCTAAAACATGCAATTTAATGTGAAAATGAAATCACTAAATGAGAATACAGTCTGATTCAGACCTATAGTGCTAAGTAGATGTACTCATAAATCAGGAGAAAATTAGTGCTGCTGATACTGTGAACAATGTGTAGAGTGTAGTCACAAAATCTAACTAAACAACTTTCTGTACTTTAGAAACTATACATACAAATTCATTGTAAGTAGCACCTATTACGTGACAAAGATTCTTTGCTCAACCAAACTTGAGTCAGACTTCTTCTGAACCTTCCTCTAGGCCCATTTGTCCACTTCCTTGCAAACTTTAGTTTTAGCAAATAACACTGCCAAGGTTTTCAGTAGAAATCCCCCCCCCCCTTGAGACCTTATCACCCTCAATATCTGATTGGAATTCTTCACTCCCCAGCCTTGGCATCGGATCACGCTGACATGTCTTCAGCAGGAATCCTGTTAGCTTGGTTCAGCCAGAATTATACCCAGACTTGATGTCTCCTCTTAGCAGTTTTCCATCCACTGACACCTGCTCCTTGGCTATAAATCCCCACTTTCCTGGATGTGGTCTGAATGGAGTCCAGTTCTATACTGGGGTCTCTTTTCCCCTATTACAATAGTCCTGAATAAAATTTGTCTTCACTACTTCAACATCTGTCCACCTCTGGCTTTCTTTGGCACAAGTCTTTGCCACATACATTAAATAAGTGTAGGGAACTTCTACATTATGACACCTTTTAAAAATCTTTTTTTAAATTATTTTTAATTTTTTTTATTTCAGCATTTTATGGGGGTACAAATGTTTAAGTTACATATGTTGCCTTTGCTCCACCCGAATCAGAGCTTCAAGTGTGTCCATCCCCCAGATAGTGCACACCAAACTCATTAGGTGTGTATATACCCATCCCTTCCTCCCTCCTCCTACCTGCCCGACACCCATTATATGTGCACTTAAATGTTGGTCAGTTAAGTCAGTTAATACCAATTTGATGGTGAGTACATGGGGTGCTTGTTTCTCCATTCTTGTGATACTTCACTTAGTAGAATGGGCTCCAGTAATATCCAGGATAATATAAGAGGGACTAGATCACCACTGTTTTTGTGGCTGGGTAGAACTCCATGATATACATATACCACATTTTATTAAGCCACTCGTGTATTGATGGGCACTTGGGTTGTTTCCAAATCTTTGCAATTGTGAATTGTGCTGCTATAAACATTCTAGTACAGATGTCTTTTTCATAGAATGTCTTTTGTTCTTTTGTGTAGATGCCCAGTAATGGGATTACTGGATCAAATGGTAGATCTACTTGTAGCTCTTTGAGGTATCTCCATATTGCTTTCCACAGAGGTTGCACTAGTTTGCAGTCCCACCAGCAGTATATGAGTCTTCCTATCTCTCTGCATCCACGCCAACATTTATTATTTTGGGACTTTTTCATAAAGGCCATTATCACTGGAAATAAGAGATATCTCATTGTGGTTTTGATTTGTATTTCCCTGATGATTAGAGATGTTGAGCATTTTTTCCTATGTTTGTTGGGCATTAGTCTATCTTCTTTTGAAAAATTTACTTGACAAAGCAGACAAATACACTGGGGAAAAGAATTCTTATTCGATAAGTGCTGCTGGGAAAACTGAAGATTGAAACAAGATCCACAGCTTTCACCTCTTACAAAAATCAACTCACAGTGGATAACAGAGTTAAACCTAAGGCGGAAAACTATAAGAATTCTAGAAGAAATGTCAGAAAGATTCTTACAGACATTGGCCTAGGCAAAGAATTTATGAAGAAGACCCCAAAGCAACAACAAAAATAAATAAATGGGATCTGATCAAATTAAAAAGCTTCTGCACAGACAAGGAAACTATCACAAGAGCAGACAGAGAACATACAGAATGGAAGAAAATATTTGCATGTTACACATCCAATAAAAGGCTGATCACTAGAATCTATATAGAAGTCAGGAAAATCAGCAAGAAAAAAATCAAACAACACTATTAAAAAGTGGGGGAAGCACATACAAATCTTATATTAAGCATAAGGGGACTAGGATCAGCAAATAAAGACAGATCATTGATCAATGCACATCTAAAGCTCCTCCATCAGCTCTGAGGATTCAGGCCATGGAGAGAGAGCCGTCGATGAGGGTGGTCAGGGCTGGAGTAAACCCAAGGGCACGGCTGCATTTCACATCTTTCAGAAACTTGAAAATGAAACAATTAAAACTTGCAAAACAAAAATGACACGTACCATCAAGACCACATAGTGTAAAGTTATGTTTATATTCACAACATACATTAAATATTCTAATATATAGGTAAATAACTATATGTATATATTTGCTAAGTTTTCACTGAAAATCAAGATACCCAATTGAATTTGAAAAACAATTATAAATTGGAATAGAAATAATTATGATATAAATAGTATCTCTTTGACAGAGTCTCTAAGCCAACTTACATAGATTCTAGGAGAGCACTAATATAAAATATTCTGGTCTGATCTGAGGAAACTACGCAATATGTTGAAGAAGCTAAATTTTCTTTTGTCTAATGTGAATGGGCTGAATAAAAGGTATTTTTTAAAATAACAATAACTAAGTGAAGCAAATTCTGGTATTGTTTTACATGGCCTTTTTTGCAAAGTCATCACATCCATCTTCTAATGATCAGCTTGATTTCCTGACACCTTCTATTCCCCTCACTCCATCTGCAGCAATCTTTAATTGAGTGCATATAACTAATACTAATTATGTACATTACACCCTCTTGGGATATATATTAAATTCCTTCTCCTCAAAAACTTACAAGCTCATTCACTGTAATAATACAAGTATTTCCTTTAAGAAAATGACTCTAATATATTTATCCTCTGCACCAGAATTTTCTAAACTTCTGGTGCTGTGTATTTAACAACAAAGGAACATTGCCATTTTGATGGCTGCTTAGCACATGAAAAATGTCATTTCCGAACATAGGAATTCAGCCAAACAGGAGGAGGATTACTAGTTTTTGTAGTCATTCACTTTAGTAAATTCAAGACTTCAGGCATGAGGCATCACAAAGCTTAGTGAGAGACTGGAAAATAAAAGATTAGAAGTCCAACAAAGGATATTTATATTTCAATGTCAGGATCAAGGTAAGAAACATAAGAAGCAGAAAAAGGGAACTTAAAATCATTAGCTTATAATAGAGCTAACTACCTTTTTGACAAATGCCTAGAGTAACCTGAAAATTTGAACTGTTTTGAATCTGTAGATGTAATTTTTAAGAAATCTATTTGAAGAGAGAGAATTATAAAGTGAAAAGAAAGTCTAACATTCCATGGAGCATAAAACATCTCCTAGTTAAACCCACCCTCCCAAACCATGATATTTCATACTTCAATATTTTATTTATGTTCTTATCCCTTCCTGGATTATTTTGACATACTACTTTCCCTTGTTAACTCTGATTTTTTATTCAGGACTAAGCTCAATAATTATTCCCTCCAGGAAGCTTTTATAAACTCTTCTAGACTCTGCCACATTCTTCCAGTTATACTTTCTTTTACCTCAAATGCATTGTTTTGGGTGTTCTTTCTTTATTATGATTGGTCTAAACAAGTAAACCTCTAAGTTCATGAAGGACTATGTTTATTTGTTTTTGGCTTAAGCAACAACGAAAATTTAGGTTCAGAGTTGTAAGTGTGCCCATCACCCAGACAGTGTACATTGTACGCATTAGGTGTGATTTCACCTATTTCAGCCAACCACTGTTGCCCCACACCTGCATGATTTCCATGGAGTTTTACTTCCATGTGTGCACATGAGTGCTGATCAGTTAGTTCTAATTTAATAGTGAGTACATAGGCAGTTTGTTTCTCCATTCCTGCGATATTAAGCAGAATGGTTTCCAGTTCCATGCAGATTATTGCAAAAGGCATTAATTCATTTTTTGTGGCTGAGTAGAACTTTATATATACCACATTTTATTAATCTACTCATGAACTCACAGACATTTGGGTTGATTCCACATCTTTGGGATTATGAATTGTGCTGCAATAAACATTCAAGTTCAAACACCTTTTTGATAAAATGACTTTTTTTCCTTTGGGTAAATACCCAGTAGTGGGTTTGTTGGATCAAATGGTAGGTCTGCCTTTAGTTCTTTGAGGAATCTCCGTATTATTTTTCATAGAGCTTGCACTAGTCTGCAGTCCCACCAACAGTGTATAAGTGTTCCTTTCACTCTGCATCCTTGCAAATACTTATTGTTTTTGGACTTTTTGATAAAAGCCATTCTCACTGGGGTTAGGTGATACCTCATTGTGCTTTTGATTTGCATTTCTTTGATGATTAGTGATATTGAGCATTTTTCGTATGTTTATTAGTCTACTTTAAAACCTTCTAGAGTACATAAGAGTAAAATCCAATATGTCAAAGGCAAGGCTACAACATTAATTCATCTATAGGTGTTGAACTACTATATTTCTGGGTTTAGGTGTAGACTTATAGTAAACATAAGCATTGTTAACTATTTAAGCTAAGGAATTTAGAGATTTTTGTTATGTCACAGTATTTTAGCCTCTTTAGTAATTTGTCCTAAGACGGCTGACAAATTGCTTATTGTACCTCCTTTTGCATAAACCCAGTAACTGAGAACAATTATACTCAGGAAGTGTTAAGTCTATGGGAAGCAGGAATTTGTTATGGTTGGGATGGATGTTTGGACCATGTGGCCCAGAAAAGCCAAGTTTCTCATTTAGTGTTTGTTTAGGCTCCTGTGTGCCCATCCTTGATCCGGAGTGTCTGAACTAATTCCGTCCCTCAGAATTGGCCCTTGCAGTTTCACATGCCAGCCTCTTCTGTGACAGTCCCCCGGCCTAGAGGGAGGATCTCTGTAGTTTTAGTGGCCCGGTGTTGGCAGTGAAAAACAGGTTGAGCCCAGTGGGATTCGATAGTTTTCAATCCTGGAGATATCAGGTAAACTTGCTATTTACTTAAAACTTGTCGTGACTCCGGAAAACAAAGTAAAAGAATCAGTAATGTTTCAAATAAAAAGTCATAAAAATTTTTTAAAAAATTCAGGTTCATAGCAAAATGGTAATAAATGTTTTTTTTTTCATTCCTTCACTCATTTATTCATCCATTCATGCAGTTTCAAATATTGTTTGAGAGCAAACAATGAGCTAGGTACTATATATAAGAAGAGATAAAAGTTCTGCTATATCGAGACCTAGGGCACTCCAAGGAACAGATAATATAGGAGTAAACAAATCAAATTGCTACACTTATTGGGTTGAGGGAGCAATAACAATGTTGGATGTTATAAGATAACAACATAAGGGGCTGCTATTTTGTGTAAAGTTGTCATGAAAGGCTTCTTTGTTATAACGACATTGAAGGGGACTCGAAATATCTTGGAACCCAGCAAGAGTTAAAGTACAGAATTCATGACTGAAGAGCATTCTTGAAGTGCTCTGGACCAAAAAGTAAAAGAAATATAGATCTAACACATCTAGACTAGAGTGACCCATAGTTGAAGGTAGATATGAGGCCAAATGGTAGTTGTGGATGAAACTTGAGCATTTGATTTAGCCCCGAGTTCCTGCAGGAACTGTGGTTTCCATGCTGAATGAGATAGTGAATTTTGGAGAATTTTGAATAGAGAATTGTATTGGCACTACCGACTTTGGTTTTGAAAAATAACTCTAGATGCTGTGTAGATGTGAAAGTAAAGCCTTCTCTGATTCTCAGAGAATCAGTTGCAGTCCTGTACTAATATCCATGCATGGTGATGGTCCTTGGCCAAACCTGAAAGCAATGTACTAACTGCTGATTACTATAGTCCTGTGCTAGTGTCTGAGACAGACTCAAGACAAACTGTACTAGCTTGCTCCCATTATTTATAGAATAAAGTATAGATTTTTGGCTTGCATAATACCTCCTTTCTGTTATGATTCCTATATAAAGCTTTTCTTGTTCAAATTACATTGTGATTCCTCCCTCCTGATTGTACTCAGACTGATACAATAGTCTTTGGAGTGCTCTGCCTTTGGGGCTATACTTAAGGAATGCCTTGGGATCTCAGTGTATTAAAGAGATTTGGTAAAACTTCTTTTTATTTTTTACTATTTTCTTTTCTTCCTCTTCCCAGGAGGCACTAGGGAAGGGCAGAAAACAATCAGATGATTTACACCATGCATTATTTTCCTGATTGTGAACAATTTTCCCTTGCTTGTTGTGTTTTTATACTTTCCTTGTGATTGAACTCTTTCTTGAAAGATTTATTTTTCCTTTCAGAATGATTTCTGGTAAACTAGACATGACTTATCCCTAGGGTAACCCAGCTGACTTTCTGAAATTTAGATGCTGCATCTTTGCAATTTTAGAAAACTCTAAAATATATGCACACACAAAAAATGTTTTAAAACAATTCAATATTAAATTTTCCATCCCTGATATGCATTGATTATTCTCTTTCATATGTCAACATAGGTAGAAAGCATCTTAAGACTGTATCAAAGGCAAATCTTGTTGCCACTAAGGACCATGTATAATTAGCGTAGTTACCTGAAGAAAGTTTCATCAACTATACAAAGGGTAAAAAACAAACTTGCTGCATGTTCCTAATAGCCTTCTGGGTGGAGAGACTATTGTGAAAATGCTTCCCTTTAATCCTAATTTATAAAAATTCTCTGGAATTTGAACTCTACAATCTTTTCAATGCATTTGATATGTTTGCACAGAGGGCCAGCTCAGTCTCAGTCATCAGAATCTCTTTTCTTACAGAAATTACTTAACAGTAGAATAAGCATCAAGGGCAATTATCATAGAATAAAACACAATATAACTGTTTCAAATCTCATGCAATATTAATATATTATTTAATAAATACAGAGACAATTGTCTTTCATTTCAATTAGCCTTGGCTTATAATAAAAACAGAGGCAGTTATTACTTAATAATTTTAGTAAATTAAGTTCTAGAGGAATGAATACAATTTGTGTGTATAAAGGAAATGTAAGGTTCAAATTGAGTGTTATTTTAAAACTTGGCACTTTAAAGTTCAATTTGCATGAAAAATCTGCAGTATACTAAGTTATTCAATTTGCTAACCTCCTGAGTCTACATTTTGAGTCTCTCAAATTATATGTATGTAAATTTGGAAATTAAAACCTCAGGCACATTCTACACTTATTTTTGTTTTTGTTACTCTTATATTAACCTAGTTGATAGTAAATTCCTAAAATCACAAAGAAATATCCTCTGATAAACAGTAATAAATACTGCTATATTTTTCAAAGTCCTTATCCATAGATAAGATCTAAATGTATAGAACTGTAGAGAAGAGAGTGGATGATGAGCTAGCACTTTGGGTTTAGTTACCTATTCTTAAAAGTTTCTTATTCACTAATATCGCTCTGGGGTAATTAGCAAACAAGAATTCAGAGGTGTCTCATAATCACAATTATAGAAGCTTCTATGTATTCCCTTGAAACTTTCAGATTCTCAGAAGCCATGACTTTAACCTGCTCATCTTATGCCCCTGATAAGACATATATAGGTTCCATATTCATTGTAGAATCCTCACTCCACACAACACATTTTTTAAATGAGGAGGAATATAAACCCCATCTGATAAGAAATCCTTTCAAAGACAGTCAAAAAGAAGAAACTTGTCAAATAAGTGATAACTATGACTGCATAAAGCATTGTTCACTGAAGCCATTCTGGCAGATTACAAAAGTATTCTAAAAACACTCTCAAAGACATTGAAATGATTTCTGAGACATGTGAGTGAACTCTCTAGTACTTTTCTTTCAAGTAAGAAGAAAGAGAGAGAGGGAGAAGGAAATAAAAGAGAAAAAAATACTTTGTTAAAGGATTTCTTTTGTTAGTCACTTCTGCAGAATTCCTATTACTTTCTATTTTTTTCATGAGTGAACATAAATTGATAAGTCTGTATACTGTGTAAAAGGTTGAACACCTTCATATTACCAGGATATTTGTGGCACGATTCAGTGCTGACTCAAGGAGGAGTGTAACTACCTACGGCCGGCGGGATACTACTTGGAACGTTAGCTGTCATGACCACTTTAGGATGGCGAGATTGCAAGTGGAATGGAAATTTTGTGTCAGTGACCTTTAGGAAAATACACTAAAACAGTAAGTCAGAGTGTTGAAGGAAATAGATGTTCAAATTTGGTCAACTTAAACATTTGCCATCAGTAGTGTTTACAAATTTGTGGGCAAATTTTTGTGAAACCCAAGGGATTGTGCAATATCCTGAGGTGACTAAGTAAGGTAGTGTTAGGAAGGACTCTTGGCTTAAAGGAACAACAGGCTAGAAAAATTCCCAAAACATGGAGAGAGGGGGTGACCTGAGAAAAACAGACTTTTTTCTAGTGATGTCTAGAGGAGAAAAGCACATGGGGGTATAAACCCCCATTCTGCCTCCAACTCCTGCCATGTCTTCCTGTCAGATCAGGCAGCCGATCCCTGCAGTCCACGGGGGTCGTTCTCCTGGGCATGGAGCAGGGTATAGAAATTCAGAAATTTGGATCTAAACTTAGGGGAAAGCAGAAGATACCCAGAGAGTGAGAAATAATGACAAGTAGAGAAGAAGAGTTGTACTCAATAAAAAGAAGAAGAGATAACACATCAGAGACAATTATATATTCTGCTAGGAAAAAATGTAAGAATATATAGTGAATCCTAGAATACCTTGAATCCTTGGTTTTATTGTTACTGACATAATTTGTTTTAGTCTTTTTTTTTTTTTTAATGGAAAGCACTTTCTAGAACATCTTTGGACCAATAAAGCTGGGTCTTTTGCAAACTTCTTGTTCTATTCAGTGTGGTAGGAATTTCTCCAAGTTGTAGAAATATGTATTATTTCTAATAAATTTCAAAAGCAAAGAAAAAGCCAAAAAACAATATTATAAACTACATATCCCTTAGGCAGGATTTTTGGAGGATTATTTCAGTGTTTCTTGCTGTGTAGCAAAGTAGTTTGCCAAAGCCATCTGTAAGGTGAGAAAATATTAATAATGCTATGATGTTTGAGTACTGAGTCATCTTCAAATATGCCAGTAACTGTGATAAAATCCCTACCTGATGAAACAATATTTTTCCTCCCTCCCTTTTCCTCTGTTCCAAGTAACCAAAAATATAAACAGTTTATGTTTGGACAGATGGTTCCATGAAGTAGATTATATGTCTTTTAAAGGAATATGATACTTGTTTTTATAAAGATAAAACTCTTAAATAGTGAACTAATCAATTAAAAATAGACATTTAGACAACCTACCTTTGTTACTCTCTCTATTGCATGAACTCCTATTCTAGTTTCTAAGGTAGGTTTTCCATATATTTTGTTAAAATATTAAAGTTTAGTAGAATTATTTAGATGAAGCAATATATAGATTTTGGCTTTGAAATCACGGTTTCAACAGGAGCATTCATAGAATGAAAACAGTATGTCATACCCTCAGCCTACACAATTTTTCCTTCACATAAATAATTATTGTTTAATTTATTTTCCTCTCTCTACCTAGCTTCATGTTAAAAAAGATCAAGATTAGTAATGTCACAAAACACTATGAAATAATTGAGAAAAACATTTCATCTCATTAAAGAACAATGTCACATCCATGATTCAAGAAGCACAAAGTTTCAGCAACATAATTGCTATCTTCTGCTTGACTATGTGAAAAAGAAAACATAATAATTGAAAATCCCCGAAAACTGAGTTTTGGATTTTTCTTCTGATCAACTATGAATTATAATTTTTCCAATGTTAATATTTGATTAAAACATGAATTAAATATTATCTTATTATTGAATATAATTATCGATTTAATATAATTTGGCAGTTTAACCTTACTTACATTTAAAATCCATGCTTCAAATTATTTTATTTCCATTTCCAAAATCTTATACAGGCATAATTTTACTTTTTTCTGGGAGACTTTATTTATCTTGGTGATTGATGACTATAGATTTGGATGTCACTCTGTCACACTGCTAAATGTTATCTCTGACACAGGCATGCATATCATTTATTTATACATTATAAATACAATTTTATTTTCTGAAATTCAAAGAATATGTCATTTTATCCTGCATATTATTCATAGCTGAGTGGGGAAATATTCTCTAGGTTTGATCTTTAGGAAGACTGATCCTTTTTACTGAAACCTTGTGTTTTGCCAAGTTTTTTCCATAGATCCATTTAATAGTTCATTAAATGTCAATAATTTATGTGTATTTCAGTTAGGACTTAAATCTGCCAGATAGTTTATAGCACAGTTGACTTCAACCAGTTAGAAACTTATTCTTAAACATTTGTTATCTTAAATCTTGTTATGGATTTCTTTCATGCAAGGCCCCCCCCCCCACCAACCGGGGATCAGTTACTTTTGTGGTCCTAATTCTTTCTGAGCTAGTTCTTTCTTTTACAAGCTCATTAGTTTTTTCTAAATATATTTGCAGAGTTAAGCCAAAGGTTATTATAAAAACATTGCCATATAACCTTTGAATTAGTTTTATCCTACTTATACCGCAGTAATTAGCTATGACTTCTTCAGGAAATCAGAAATATAAGTGATAGAAATTAGATTTTCAAATAAGTAAAATCTCATTTTAATAAAAAAGCTCTGCATAACTAATATTAAATATGTTATAAAAATATGTTGTTTAGTGAGAGATACATCTTCACAAATGGAACAGCCCATGATAATATATCTAACAGCAGTTAATTAAACTATTAGAACCTACGGTTACACTTAGGTAATGTAAATGTTCAGAGTTTTATTACCTGAAAATTCAGTTTTTGTGTTAGGATACCAACACGTCTGTTTGTAAGTCAGCATTGTCAATGATATGGAATATATTTTAATAAAAATGCAGATTTGCTGGTTATAAACAAATAGCAAATAAATTTACTATGTCAAAGTATGGTTTTATTAGAGTCACAAGAAACTGAACTCTGAAAAATTAATGTATATAATGCTATATCATCCTAAGTATGACAAATAGTGTGTGTAACTATTCAGTGCACAGCCCAGTGTATTTCCCAAATTAATGTATTTTAGGACAGATAATCTACATGGTTATATAGAGAATTTGTGGTGAGTGCATAGAGTGTACACCTACAAAAGGCTTATAGATATATGTTTGAAGAGGCAAGGAACAGAAAACTGTGCCTACCCTCTGTGTGCCAGGTGGCTTTTGTTGAAGAACACTGTAGCAGCAATCCTTCAATTTTCCTAGACATGTTATAGAATATGCACCTCAATTGATAAAACAATAATACAATTTAATATTTTATATATACACACAAATAAATAACACATACCAACATTTCAATAAACTTCTGCAAATATTTGTATCTTCACTTTTTAACAGAGTTTTAAATTCAAAGTTTAAAAATACTAAATATATTATCGGAGGATCATTTTTTGTAACTTCCAGAACTATTAAATTTTTTTTCTAAAATGTGTACTCTCAAATTTGCTTATTAATTTACTATTATATGTTCTCCAAGTGTGATACCATCTGGTTGGAGGCAATTATTTTAAGCATAACTTGATTAGACTTCTTCTAAAAAACATTCCAGCATATTTTTTTTCTAGATTACTGACATTTCTACCGTTATTCTACAAGTTTGACAGGAAAGAGGTCTCTTTCACTAAAAATTGTACTCTTGGTCTATATGTGAAAAACGTGAGGAAAAAAGTATACTATGTTGTTCTTTTTACATCTTCTTTGGATATTACCTTTAGGAAAAGTAGTAAGTTCTAGATAAGAGTGATATTACAAATGTTTAAGAATCAATGAAAACAAAGCAAGATGGCAGATGAGAAAAACCTCCAGCCAGAGTGTCTTTGCCAAAACGACAGATTTTATAAGAAAGTAGAAGAAGTAAGCAAGCAGACAAGCATACATTGGACGAGGGTCAGAAGGAGGGGTACCTGAGACTACAGGAGACTCCACGGGAGGAGGTTGCAGAGGAGAACTGGAAGAAGAGAGCTCCTCAGAAGCTTGAAGAGCAGCAACAAGGGTAGTTGGAGTAGTTAACTTTTCCCTCCCTTGCATCTCAGACTGCTGGTGGGCTCCCCAGAGGATGGAGAGATTTGCGGACACCAGCCCAGAGACAGCCACCACCAGTGAGCGGTGAGCCTGTTGCAGACATGGCACCAGGCTCCCTACTCCCTCAGGGCACCTCCCTGTGCACAGACCTGAGCCACTCAGCAGGTGCCATATTACTTCATTCTCCCCTCCCCCTTCCCTATCTGTGGCTGCCGAGAGTGACAATATAGCCACCAGCCAGAGGCATCTCCAGGGAATGGAACCTTTCCTTTTGGGACCCTACAGCTGACTGAGGGGTACTCAGATGGTGAGCTCCCTATACATCAGCCCTCCCAGGGGCTGCTGGCCTGGCGACTCCAGGAGAATGGGGCAGGTCCTGAGGCTGAGAGACATTGACCCAGCTTGGGCTCCCATGGGTGAATTAGGACTGGTACTCCTCTCCCTGGTGGGGTCAGGAATTGAATTCTGGGGCCCAGAAATCAGATTTTCAGACCAGATCCTGTGCACCTAGGTCTTGTATTGCCTCAGGGGATAGAAGGGATATTTGTGAATGAGCCTACTAAGGTGTGTATGCTTTCAGGGGTGGATCAGAGTGCTTGAGGGTAACTCTCCTTCCACAGGAGGGCCATGTGCCCAGCCCAGGCTGCAATCTCATGCAAGGAAATTCCTGGCTCTCATCACAGCTAGGGGAGACCCTCTGGCATGAGGTTCTGCCTGATGGCAGAGGCACAGAAGAAGCTGTGGTGTTATGGAGGGTGAAAAGGGATGAGACCTGTTCCAGACTACAGGTCTCAGACAGCCCCACCCCTACACACAGATTTTCCGGCTGAGTGAAGCCATTCTATCCCCTTCCTGACAGCTTTTCCCAGAAGCAGAGAGTACACCTTTGACCCCTGCTAACAGCATTTGTGGCACTTGAGGGAAGGCATACCTGACCCATCTCTGCCCAGATTCACTCACAGACCAGCCCTCACTGAGGCAGAGAATAAAGACACACCTGGAAGTCCCAGGGCCTTATCCACCACATGAGGCATAAGAGTATATCTATAGAGGAACAAGAGCTGGTTACAGGACCCAAAAACAACACTGTAGCCTGCTCCTCCCAGCAAGTGCCACTTACTGACAGGGAGGTCATTCTGCAGACCCTTTTACTGCATCTACTGACTCATCTTACAGGGTGTGGTCGAATCTCACCCACAAATACCACCTACTGGCTCAGAGACTAAACAGGGTGTGCCATTATCCAAACGAAAAATCTAAAGGTAAGAAGCAACAACTGATCCAGATGGGAAGAAATCAGCAAAAGAACTTTGGATGTATGAAGACTGAAACAGAAAGCATACCCCAAAAGAGGAACACCAGCCCTTTAGAAATGGACACCAACCAAAATAAGAAAACTAAAATGACTGAAGAACATTTTCAAATATGAAGAGTAAGAAAACTCAATGACTTGCAAGAAAAAATGGATAACCAACACAAAGAAACGGCAAAAAAAAAAAAAAATCCAAGACCTATAAGAAAATTCACTAAAGAAATTGAAATAATAAAGAAAAATCAAACCAAACTCCTAGAAATGAAGGATATATTCAAGGAAATACAAAATACAGTGGAAAGCCTCAAGAACACAGTCGATCAAACAGAAGAAAGAATCTCAGAGATTGAAGATAACACCTTCTAATTAAATAAGTCAGTCACAGAGATAGAGCAGAGAAATAAGAGAAAAGAGCAAGGCCTACAAGAAATGTGGGATTATGTGAAGAAACCTAATGTAAGTGCTATAGGGATTCCAGGGGGGGAAGAAAAAACATGCAAGGGTTGAATAAGCTATTTGAAGATATAATAGACAAAAATTTCCCAGGCCTTGCTAAAAATCTAGATATCCAAGTACAAGAAGCTCAAAGGACCCCTGGGAGATTCAATGCAAACAGGAAGACACCACGACATGCAGTCATCAGACTGACCAAAATATCCACTAAAGAGGCCCTTCTAAGAGCTGTGAGGTGAAAGAAGCAAGTAACATACAAAGGAAAGCCAATCTGAATAACTCCAGTCTTCTCTACTGAAACCTTACAAGCAAGGAGAGACTGGGGCTCCATTCTCACTCTTCTGAAACAGAATAATGCCCAGGCTAGAATCTTGTACCCTGCAAAATTAAGTTTTGTATACAAAGGAGATATAAAGACATTCTCAGATAAGCAAAGACTGAGGGAATTCACCAAGACAAGACCAGCCCTCCAAGAAGTATTCAAAGAAGTGTTGCCCACAGATCAGCACAATAAACACTCACGAATGTAAATCCACTCAAAAGCTAAAGATCAAAGGCCAGATACCACAATGGCTCACGAGAGAAAACAAAGCAACAAAGTTCAATCCAACAGAATGAACAGAAATCAGCCCCAACTATCAATTCTCCCAATAAATGTGAATGGCTTGAACTCCCCACTAAAGAGGCATAGGCTGGCTGAATGGATAAAAAAATACAAGACAAGTATCTGCTGCCATCAGGAAACACAACTAACCTGCAAGGATGAATTTAGACTAAAGGTAAAGGGGTGGAGAACAATATTTCAAGCTAACAAAAGCCAAAAAAGGCTGGCGTGGCAGTTTTGATTACAGATAACTTAGTTTTTAAATCAACAAAAGTAATAAAAAACAAAGAAGGTAACTATATAACGGTGAAGGACATAGTTCAACAAGAAGACATAACAATTCTTAATATGTATGCACCCAACTTAGGTGTACCCAGATTCATAAAGGAAACTTTACTTGATCTAAAAAAATGGATAAACAACAATATCATAATAGCTGGAGACTTTAACATCCCGCTGATAGCACAGGACAGATCCTCCAAACAGAAAATCAACAAAGAAATAATGGACTTAAAAAAACCTATAGACCAATGTGCCTGACTGACATTTACAGGACATTCTACACAAAAATCAATGAATATACGTTCTTCTCATCAGCTCATGGGCCATTCTCTAAGATTGACCAGATCCTAGGACACAAAGCATTTCTCAAACAATTTTAAAAAATAGAAATTATACCATGTATCTTTTCAGATCACAGTGGAATAAAAGTAGAATCAACCCAAACAGGAACTCTCATTTCTACACAAAGTTGTGGAAACTAAACAAACTTCTGCTGAATGATCACTTCATGAATGAGGAAATCCAGATGGAAATCAAAAGATTCTTTGAGATAAATGACAAAAGAGACACAAATTATCAAACTCTGTGGTACACAGCTAAAGCAGTCCTTAGAGGAACGTTTACTTCCATAAATGCCTATATCCAAAAGTCAAAAATATCACAAATAGACAACCTAATGAATTGACTCAAAGAGCTAGAAAAAGAAGAACAGACTAACCCCAAACCCAGTAGAAGTGAAATCATTAAGATCAAATCAGAACTAAATGAAATTGACAACAGGGAAACTATATAGAAGATTAATAAAACAAAAAGTTAGTTCTTTGAAAAAATAAACAAAATTGACATGCCTTAGGCTAGACTAATGAAAAGCAGAAAAGAAAAATCTCTAATAAGCTCCATCAGGAACAATAAAGGAGAAATTATCACAGATGTCATGGAGATACAAGATATAATTTATGAATACTACAAAAACGTTTATGCACACAAACTGGAAAATGTGGAGATAAGGACAAATTCTTAGAAACAGACAGCCTCTCTAGGCTCAACCAGGAAAAAATAGAATTCCTGAACAGACTAATATCAAGTACTGAACATGAAACAGCAATAAAAAACCTTCCTATAAAGAAAAGTCCCAGACCAGACGGTTTCACACCCGAATTTTACCACACCTACAAAGAAGAACGGGTGCCTATCCTTCAGAAATTATTCCACAACATTCAGAAAGATGAAATACTACCCAATTCATTTCATGAAACCAATATCACCATGATGCCAAAGTCAGGAAAGGATGCAACAAAGAAAGAAAACTACAGATCAATATCACTTATGAATATATAAGCAAAAATTCTCAACAAAATCCTAGCTAACCAAATCCAGATGCTTATTAGGAAAAGAATTTATCACACCAAAGTTGGTTTTGCCTCAACTTGGTTCAACATATGAAAATCTATAAATGTCATTCACCATATAAACAGAAGTAAAACTAAAGACCATATGATCCTCTCAATAGACACAGAAAAAACATTTGACAAAACTAAACATCTTTTTATGATAAGAATGCTCAACAAAATAGGCATAGAAAGAGATTACCTAAAAATGATACAAGCCATATATGACAAACCCACAGCCAAAATCATACTGAATGTTGAAAAATTGAAAGCATTCCCACTTAGAACTGGAACCAGGCAAGGTTGCCCACTCTCTCCACTTCTATTCAACATAGTGCTGGAAGTCCTTGCTATAGCAATCAGACAAGAGAACAGAATTAAGGGTGGGAGGGGTGTCCAAATGGGAGCAGAAGAGATCAAACTCTCACTCTTTGCTATTATATTATGATATTATACCTAGAAAACCCCAAGGATTCAACCAAGAGACTCCTTGAATTGATAAATGAATTTTTGTAAAGTCTCAGGATACAAAACCAATACACAGAAATCAGAAGCATTCACATAGCCAACAAAAGTAAAAGTGAGAACCAAATCAAAGACTCAATTCCCTTCAAAATAGCAACAAAGAGAATAAAGTACCAGGAATATATTTAACTAAGGAGGTAAAAGACCTCTACAGGGAGAACTATGAAACACTGAAGAAGAAAATAGCAGAGGATGTAAACAGATGGAAGAATATAGCATGCTCAAGGGTTGGCAGAATCAACATTGTTAAAATGTCTATACTACCCAAAGTGACCTACAGAGTCAATGCAATCCCTATTAAAATATCTTCATCATTTTTCACAGATATAGAAAAAATAATTTTACGCTTCATATGGTACCAGAGAAGACCCTGTGTAGCAAAATCAATCCTAAGCAATAAAAACAAAATAGGAGGTATCAATTTACCAGACTTCAAACTATACTACAAGGCTATAGTCATTAAATTAGCTTGGGACTGGCACAAGAACAGGGACATTGACCAGTGGAACAGAACCAAGAACCCAGATATAAAACCATTCTCATATAGCCAACTAATCTTCGACAAAGCAGACAAAAACAATACATTGGTTAAAAGAATCCTTATTCAATAAATGGTGCTGGTAAAACTGGATAGCCACATGTGGAAGACTGAAACAGGACCCACACATTTCACCTCTCACAAAAATCAACTCACACTGGGTAACAGATTTGAACCTTAGGTGTGAAACTATTAGAATTCTAGAGGAAAACATTGGAAACATTCTTCTAGACATTGCCCTAGGCAAAGAATTTATTTATGAAGAAGACCCCAAAGACAATCACAACATCACAAAAATAAATAAATGGGATCTGATCAAATTTAAAAGCTTCTGCACAGCCAAAGAAACTGTCAAGAGAGCAAACAGACAACCCACAGAATGGGAGAAAATTTTCGCAAGCTACACATCCGATAAAGGGCTGATCACTAGAATCTATTTAGAACTCAGGAAAATCAGCAAGGAAAAATCAAACAACCCTATCAGAAAGTGGGCAAATTACATGAACAGAAACTTTCCAAAAGAAGACAGAATAATGGCCAACAAACATGAAAAAATGCTGAACATGTCTAATCATCAAGGAATTGCAAATCAAAGCCACAACAAGATATCACTTATCTCCAGTTAAAACGGCCTTTATTAACAAGTCCTAAAACAATAAATGTCGGCAAGGATGTGGAGAGTTAGGAACACTCCTACACTGCTGGTGGGACTGCAAACTAGTCCAACCACTGTGGAAAGAAATATGGAGATACCTTAAAGCGATACAAGTGTATCTACCATTTGATCCAGCAATTCCATTATCGGGCTACCCAAAAGAACAAAAGTCACTCTATAAAAAAGACACCTGCACTAGAATGTTTATAGCAACAAAATTCACAATTGCAAAGATGTGGAGACAACGGAAGTTCTCACAAATACATGAGTGGATCAATAAACTATGATATATGTGTACCATGGAGTACTATTCAGCTATAAGAAACAATGGTGATATAGCACCTCTTGCATTTTCCTGGATGGAGCTGGAACCCATTCTATTAACCCTTTGCACTCGCTCATTTTTTGCACTTCCTTTGTACTTCCTCATTATCCACTCGACATTATCCACACTCGAGATCCAAGTGCAAAGGGTTAAGCGAAGTATCCCAACAATGGAAAAATAAGCTCCACATGTACTCACCAGCAAACACCTTAACTAATCAACACCTAAGTGGACATATAGGACTTACATTTACTGGGTGTAGGGCAGCTGGGGGGAGGGGCTGAATATATACTTACATAATGAGTGTGATGCACACCACCTGAGGGATGGACACGTTTGTAGCTCTGACTCGAGGGTAGAGGGGGGACAAGGACAATATACATAACCTGAACATTTGGACCCCCATAATATGCTGGAAAAATAAATAAATTAAAAAAAAAAAAAACTGACACTGATTGGGACATCCTGAATGACTATGAGCTATCAGCTGAGTAACAGCCATAACTACCTGATATAAATTCATGAGTCCATATAACTCCTACAAATATTGATAGTCCTACAGACCTTTGCCCTTAAAACATCAAATGTTTTGTATTTTTACTTTACATTTTTTTTTTATCAATCTGTCTTTTTGGATGAGATAGGTAGATACCAAGTTTCAGAGGTAGAAACCAGTCATAGATTCCAAATCCTCTGTATCTCCTCCTTTTAAACTTCTATATTAATAAAGTACACATAAAAGTGCTTGACAGCACTTTTGCCTGATCTATTTATATGGTTTTCTTCATTTCTATTTAAAAAAAATGACTTATAAGCTTTGGTCATCTTGGTAGTTTCATTAATAAGGTGTAGTCTTAATTGATATTAGTTGCTAAAATAGATTTTCAAAATACAAATTTATGATGACAGTATAATTCAGGGAAATGACTCCCAATATTGAAGTTGCTTTTCTAACTTATTTGCTACTAGTCATTTTTTAGAGGACACCAAGAATTTATAGTACTGAAAGTTAAAATCATATTTTTGATGATTAGCTAAAATGTTTCATCAAAAGTTTATTTAGAATTTTTAATTTTTAAATATCCCAACAAATAGGAAATTATAGAATCATGTAGCAGACACCCATGTGAACACAAAGGTGAAAGAGAAGGTAATATTTTGCCCTTTTTACATCAGATATCTCTTATTAAAAAATAAAATGAAATTCAACAGACACAGTTAAATATTACCTCCTCAAACCTTTCTTCTTCCATCTTTGTAGAGGGAGCATTCCTTTAAAATTGGAATACATCAGTTGAATGCATAATTTTATATTTTTACTATACATATAAATATAAATAAGTTACATGTTTTATAGTTTTACCCTTGAAAATTTAACATAGATGATATCACGTATTATGTATAAATTTGCAACTTGTTGACATCAAAGAAATTATTAAAGCCAATACAATGTTATTGTTCTTGGTTTTTAAGGAAAAATATCATTAATGTTTCACTATTAAATATGTCTATTCCCCCTTCTCCATATTTTTGTAATTATGCATTGTTAGTTTAAGACATTTTTTAAAGCCTGTGTTACCTTTGGCATATGCAACAGATTGAAATATTGAGTTCCATTACTCACTCTTTCTTGCATCTGCCTTCTCCCCATGGCTTCATTGTAGCTGAAGTGTACCCAATGCCTTCCCATGAGAAGAACATACTCAGAGGCAGAATTGTGTAGAGTTCTTCCCCACTGTCCATCCTGTGAGCAATTTTTATGTCTACATCTCATTCTTGCCTTTCTACACTAGAGTAGTACAAATTTGGACTTTAAAACCCTACTGCTTCGCTATCTAAAATAGATATTTTTTTTCTGCAAAAGACACCCTTCAATTTTTTGACTTTTTTTTGGTCAAAGGGTTGGATTTATGAAATCTTCTTTCACCAGAATTTCACCCTTCAAGTATCCTGGTCTTTGTCTGATGTGTCATTTCCATTCTTCACCTTATAAAGGCCTAT
>VSMD01099525.1:0-24570 GCA_008750895.1 Mirza zaza
GCTCTAAGAAACAACGGTGATATAGCACATCTTATATTTTCCTGGTTAGAGCTGGAACCCATACTACTAAGTGAAGTATCCCAAGAATGGAAAAACAAGCACCACATATATTCACCAGCAAACTGGTATTAACTGAGCAGCACCTAAGTGGACACATAGGTACTACAGTAATTGGATATTGGGCAGGAGGGAGGGGGAGGGGGCAGGTATATACATACATAATGAGTGAGATGTGCGCCATCTGGGGGACGGTCATGCTGGAAACTCAGACTTGTGGGGGGAGGAGGGGAAAGGGCATTTATTGAAACCTTAAAATCTGTATCCCCACAATATCCCAAAATAAAAAAAAAAGAAGTGTAGCAATAATGAGAGAGCATTCTCATAGTGATACTGGAAGGGCCCCAAATTGTGTTAACCTTTTCTTCACCAAATAAGTATTTTGTTTATTAGTGCTTGAGAGAATTTGAATGTAGAAGGGTTCAATTGCACAACAGGAAACAGTTTTTATCACTTTTTAAATATAGATATAATGTGAAGAGGCCACCTCTTAGTGCTGAAATGGTGTATAGTGCATGAATATGCCTTGTTTAATTACAGAAATTTCCCAGACATGTCCTTTTTTCCCATGTAGAAAGGCAGGAGTGCTTCCTAAGTTTGTTGCTGCAAGCATTCAGTTGGAGCACTATGGATGCACCCTCTGGACTACTTTGACAGAGTAGGGTTTTGAATGTAACAAGATAAGTCAACTTGAGTTGTAGTGAATTTTGGGGAATCAGTTCACTACAAATTTTGACTGTAAACACTGTACTACAAATGTTTTAGTTATTCCTCAACTTCTGGGGAAAATGTTTAAAAAATAAACTCTTGAATTTTGTCAAATGATTTTTCCATATCTATTAAGATTGTCATACAATTTTATCATTTTATTTATGTGGTTTATCACATTTTTTGATTTGCATATGTGTAATCATCTTTGCATCCCAGAGATAGATCCCACTTTATCATAGTGTATGATCCTTTTGATGTACTGTTGAACTTGTTTCCTAGTATTTTATTGAAGAATTTTGCATCTATGTTCCATCTTGATATTTGTCTCTAGTTTTCCTTATTTTTTTGTGGTAGTATCTTTCACTTTGGTATAAAGGTAATGTTAGCCTCATAAAATCAGTTTGGAAGTGATCCCTCCTATTCAATTTTAGAAGTTTGATGTTTGGCATTGATTCTTCTTTAAATATTTGGCATAATTCACCAAGAAAGGCATTTGGTCCTGGATTCTCATTGTTGGAAGATTTTTATTACTGGTTTAATCTCCTCAAATTGTTCTTGATGTGTTCAAATTTTCTATGTCTTGATCACTCAGTCTTGCACCATTATAAATTCCCATCAGCAGTGCATGAGGGTTCAACTTTCCCCACATTTTTACCAACACTAGTTATTCTGACTTTTTGGTTATACCCATTTTAGTGGATGAGAGTGGGAACTCATTTTTTATATGCATTTGATATGATGATTAATAATGTCATGCTCTTTTAATGTGCCTATTGGCCATTTTCATATTTTCTTTGGAGAAATAACTACTCAAATTATTTGTCCATCTGTTCTTCAAACCACAAGGGGGTTTCAGCCTAGGTCTGGTCGCTCATCTCACAAAGACCTAATTATTGAGGCAGCAAGGATTTTCAAGGAAGAAAGGAATTTTTAATATGAAAGATATCTTTAAGAGATAATGAGAGAAGCTGTTTCAAATTCATCTCCCTAGCTAACAGAAATCATGTGCTTTTAAAGGAGGAGCCACATGCCTTGGAGAAGATTGTGCTATAACTGTAAAGGGGTTATATGCATTGGGAGAAGATTGTGGGAGAAGGTGAATCTTGGTGTCAGGAAGTCTGCCCCAGAGGCTTCAGAATGTCAGCTCCTTTATCTTGTAGAAAATCTATCACTTGTGGGAAACAACTCAAAAGGTCAAGTAGCTAGCTAATAAAGACATTTATAAAAAAATATAGGGGTCATTTAAATTTGTTTGTAGAGCCAGTTATACATCATTACATTGGATTTTCATTATTGAGTTGTAGGATTGGTTTATATATACTTGGTATAAGGTGCTTATCAGATGTATGATTTTCATGCCTTTTTTGCACTTCTTTATGATATCTTTTGAAGCTTAGATGTCCTTGATTTTAATGAAGTCTAATTTATCTTGTATTTCTTTTTAATTTTTTAATTGACAGAAATTGTATGTATTTATGGTGTGCACATCATGTTTTGACACATGTATGCATTGTCAATAAATCCATTTATTATCATAAATGCATTTAGCCACATGCATTTATGGCTAAATAAAGATAATTAACATATGTACTACTTCATTTATTCTTTTTGTGCAGTGAGAAAACTTAAAATCTACTCTAACAATTTTTAAGTATATAATGCATAGTTATTGGCTATACTCCCCATGTTTACAACATATCCCTTGAACTTATTTCTCCTGTCTCTCCTGTCTAACTGAAACTTTATGCACTTTCACTAACTTCTTTCCAGTCCTCTCACAACCCCCAGGTGTCCATCATTCTACTCTCTGCTTCTGTGCATTTGATCTTTTTATATTTAACATATACGTGAGATTACATGGTGTTTGCCTTTCTGTGACTGGCTTATCTCAGTTAAAGTAATGTCCTCCATGTTTTTGTTAATGACATTAATTCCTTTTTTTAAAAAAGTTTGAATAGTATTGCATTGTCTATTGTCTTAGTCTGTTTGGGCAACTATAGCAAAAATACCACAGACTAGGTAATTTACAAATAGGATTTAAGTGCCCACAGTTCTGGAGGCTGAGAGGGCCAAGATCAAAGCACCAGAAAATTTCAGGTCTGATGAGAACACATTCTTCACATGGCAGAATACGTAAGCAAGCTCCATGAAGCTCCTTTTATAAAGGCACTAATACCATTCAGGAGGATGCAGGCCTCATGAAGTAGTCAACACCCAAATTTCCCACCTCTAAATACCAACACATTGAGGGTTAGGTTTAAATACATGAATTTTGGAGGGACATACACATTGAAGACATCACATGTGTATATACCACATTTACTTTATTCATCTCTTGATGGACATTTATATTATTTCATACATTGGATATTATAGATAATGCTACAATGGATATTAGAGTGTGGATGTCTTTTCAGGATCCTGATTTTATTTTCTTTGGCTACATACACAGCAGTGGCATTGATGAATAATATGGCAGTTTGTATTTTTTTTTGAGAAACTTCCATACCATTTTTCATAATGGTTCTAATTATATTCTCACCAACTGTGTATAAGATCTCCATTTTCTCTGTATCATCACTAACTTTTATTTTTATCTTTTTGATAATTGCCATTATAACTTCTAACAGATGTGAGGTGCTCTGTCATTGTGGTTTAAATTTGCATTCCCTGAAGAGGGATATTGAGCATTTTTCATATACTTGTCCATTTGTTGTATGTCTTCATTTGAGAAATTCAGTTTATTTTTTATAGGTCTATTCATATTATTACCTTATTCTTCAGCCATGTTTGGTAGTTTGCGTGTTTCCGTGAATTTATCTAATTTATTGTTAAACTATTTTCATTCAAATATGGTGGATGAGAAAAACCACCAGACAGTGTCTCTCCAAGAAAGACAGATTTTAGCAGAAAGTAAAAAAAAATAAACAAGCAGACAAACACAGATAAGATCCAGGTCAGAAGGAAGGGTGCCTGAAAATACAGGAGACTCCAGGAAAAGAAGTTGCAGAGGAAAACTGGAAGGAGAAATGCCCCAAGAGGCTTGGAGATAAGCAACAGGGTAGGTAGAGCAGTTAAATTTACCCTCCCTCCTTTACACCTCAGACTGCTGATGGTTCCTTAGCAGTTGGAGAGACCTGCTGACACCAGCCCAGAGACAGCTGCCACCAGTGAGCAGTGAGCCTCTTGTGGACAGGGCACGAGGCTCCCAGCTCCTTGGGGCACCTCCCAGCCTGAAGACTCAAGTCGATCAGCAGGTGCCATATTGCTTCATTCTCCCCTACTCCTTCCATATTTGTGGGTGCCAAGAGAGACAATTTAGCCATCACCCAGAGGCACATGCAAGGAATGATACCTTTCCTTTTGGGGCCCCACACCAGACTTAGAGTTACTCAGATTGTGAGCTCCCTAACTGCCAGCCCGCCCAGGTGCTGCTTGCCTGGACTCTAGGAGAACAGGGCAAATCTCAAGGTGGAGAGACATTGTTCCAGCTTGGACACCCTGTAGGTGACTTGAGACTAGCACTCCTCTCCGGGCAGGGTCAGGGATTGATCTCCACGGCCCAGGAGAAAGGCCTGCAGACAAGATCCCATACACTGAGGTCTCGATCACATTGTCCAGGGGCATAGAAGGGACATTTGTGAATGAGCCTACTGAGATGTGTGTGCCTTCAGGGGCAGATCAGCATGCTTGAGTGGCAACCCTCCTCCCATTGGAGGGATGTGCACAGAGCTCAGGCTGCTATCCTAGGCAGGAAACCTCCATGCCAGCATCACATCCAGGGTAAAACCACTGGCTTGAGGTCCTTCCTGCTGGCAGACACCAGGAAGAAACTGCGGAATAAGGAAGGGTGGAAAGGAGCAAGGCCTGCTCCAGACTACAGGTCTGACAGCCCCTTACCCACACTCAGACTTTTCAGCAAAGTGGGGCCATTCCAGCCCCTCCCTGGCATCTTTTCCCAGAAGCAGAGAACATAACTTCGACCTCTGCTAACAAAATTTTTGGTGCTTGAGGGCAGGCTCACCCAACCCAACTCCACCCACACTCCCTCCTCCACCTACCCCTACTGAGGTGAAGAATAAGAACACACCTGGAAGTCCCAGGGCCCATCACCTGAGGCACTACAGTGCCTCTCCAGAGGGACAATAGCTGGTGACAAGACTCAAAACAACACTGCAGCCAGCTGCTCCCAGCAAGTGCCACCTGATGGCTGAGAGCTCATTTTGCACACCCTTTAAGTGCATCTGCTGACTCATTTTACAGGACGTGGTAAAATCTCACCCCAAAACACTACTACTGGCTCAGAGACTAAACAGGGTGTGTTACTATTCAAATAAAAACCTAAAGGTAAGAAGCAACAGTTGATCCACATGGGAAGGAACCAGCAAAAGGACTCTGGAAGTATGAAGAATCAAACAGAAAGCACACTGCCAAAAGAGAACACTAGCCCTCTAGCAATGGACATCAACCAAATTCAGAACATTAAAATGACAGAAGATGAATTTCAAACGTGTTGAAAAAAAATGGATAACCAAAACAAGGAAACCACACAAAAAATTCCAGGACTTGGAAGAAAAATTCACTAAAGAAATTTAAATATTAAAGAGAAATCAAGCAGAACTTCTGGAAATGAAGAATTTATTCAAGGAATTACAAAACACAGTGGAAAGCCTAAATAACAGGGTAGATCAAACAGAAGAATCTCAGATATTGAAGATAACACCTTCCAATTAAATAAGTCAGTCAAAGAAATAGAGCAGAGAAATAAGAGAAAAGATAAAAGCCTGCAAGATATGTGGGCTAATGTGAAGAGGCCTAATATGAAAATCATAGGCATCCATGATGGTGAAGAAGAAAATACACAAGAGTTGTCGAATAAGCTATTCAAGGATATAATAGAGGAAAATTTACTAGGCCTTGATAAAAATCTAGCTATTGAGGTACAGGAAGCTCAAAGGACGCATGGATATTCAATGCAAACAAGAAGACACCACAACACACAGTCATCAGACTGACCAAAATATCACCAAAGAGGCCCTCCTAGGTGCTGTAAGGTGAAAGAAGCAGGTAATCTACAAAGGAAAACCCATCAGAATAACAGCAGATTTCTCAACTGAGACCTTACAAGGAAGAAGAGATTGGGGCCCCATTCTCACTCTTCTGACAAAGAATAATGCCCAGCCTAGACTCTTGTACCCTGCAAAACTAAGTTTTGTATATGGAGAAGAAATAAAGACATTCTCAGATAAGCAAGGACTGAGGGAATTCACCAAGACAAGACCAGCCATCCAAGAAGTACTCAAACCAGAGTTACACACAGATCGGTACAATAAATACTCAGGAATGTAAAAGATCTCAAAAACTAAAGATCAAAGGCCAGATACCACAATGGCCCAAGAGAGAAAACAAAGCAACAAAGTTCAACCCAACAGGATGAACAGAAATTTGCCCCACCTATTAGTCCTCTCAATAAATGTGAATGTCATTAACTCCTCATGGCATTAACTCAAGAGACATAGGCTGTCCAAATGGATAAATAAACAAAAGCCAAGTATCTGCTCTCTTCAGGAAACACATCTAATCCATAAGAATGCACTCAGACTCAAGGTGAAGGGATGGAAACCAATATTTCAAGCAAACAGAAGCCAAAAGAAAGTTGGCATGGTAGTTCTGATTTCAGATAACTAAGTCTTCAAATCAACAAAAGTGATGAATGGCAAAGAGGATCAGTATATAATGGTGAAGGATACAATTCAACAAGAAGACATAGCAATTCTAAATATTTGTGCACCTAACTCAGGTGCACCCAGATTCACAAAGCAAATTGTACTAGATCTAAACAAAATGATAAACAGCAACCCCCTAATACCCAGATATTTCAATACTCCTCTGACAAAAGAGGACAGATCCTCCAAACATAAAATAAACAACAACAAAAAATGGACTTAAACAGAACTCTAGAACAAATGGACCTGACTGACATTTATAGAACATTCTACTAAAAAAACTACTGAGTATACGTTTTTCTCATCAGCTCCTTGGATATTCTCTAAGAATGATTATATATCCTAGGCCACAAAGAATGTCTCAAAACATTCTTAAAAAATAGAAATTATACCATGAATCTTCTCAGACCTCAGTGGAATAAAATTAGAAAGCAACTCCAACAGAAACTCTCATCTCTACACAAAGTCATGGAAACCAAACAACCTTCTGCTGAATGATTATTTGATTAATAAGGAAATCAATATGGAAACCAAAAGGTTCTTTTAACTAAATGATAAAGGAAACACAAGTTATCAAAATCTGTTGGACAGGGTTAAAGCAGTCCTGAGAGGAAAATTTATATCCACAGATGCCTACATTCAAAAGACAGAAAGACCACAAATAAGAAATCTAATGAATCACCTCAAAGAACTGGAAAGGGATGAAGAAACTGACTCCAAATGCAGCAGAAGAAATGAAATAACAAAGATCACAGCAGAAGTAAATGAAATTGATGACACACACACAAAAAAAAAAACTATACAGAAGATTAATAAAACAAAAAGCTGGTTCTTTGAAAAAATAAACAAAATTAATCTAGCCTCTGCCTAGATTAATGAGAATCAGAAAAGAAAGAACTCTAATAAGCTCCATCAGGAATCAAAAAGGAGAAATCACAACTGATGCCACAGAAATACAATATATCATCTATGAATACTATAAAAACCTCTACACATAAACTTGAAAATGTGGAGGAAATGGACAAATTCACAGAAACACATAGCCTCCCTAATCTCAATCAGGATAAAATAGAATTCCTGAACAGACTAACATCAAGTACAAAATTGAAACAGCAATAAAAATACTTCCTAAAAAAAAAAAAAAAACTCCCAGACCAGATGGTTTCACACTTGAATACAAAGAACTGGTGCCTATCCTTCAGAAATTACTAAATAACATTGAGAAGGAAGGAATACTCCCAACACATTTTAGGAAGCCAACATCACCCTGATACAAAAACCAGGAAAGTACACAACAAAAATAGAAAATTGCAGAACAATATCCTTTATCAATATAGATGCAAAAATTCTCAACAAAATCCTAGCAAACCGAATTGAGGTGCTTATCAAAAAAATAATCCATCATGACCAACTGGGCTTCATCCCAGAAACACAGGGATGGTTCAACATATCCAAATACATACATGTAATTCACCATATAAAAAGAAGCAAAAGGAATTACCATATGATCCTCTTGATAGACACAGAAAGAGCATTTGAAAAAATTCAACATCCTTTTGTGATAAGAATACTTAACAAAATAGGCATAGACAGGACTTACCTAACAATGACACAAGCCATATATGACAAGTCCATTTCCAACATTATACTGAATGGGGAAATATTGAAGCCATGCCTGCTTAGAACTGGAACCATACAAGGTTGCTCTCTATCACCACTTCTGTTTAACACAGTGCTGCAAGTCCTAGTCAGAACAATCAGACAAGAGAAAGAAATCAAGGGGATCCAAATGGGGACAGAAGAGCTCAAAAATCTTTTTGCTGACAATATGATCTTATATCTAGAAAGTCACAAAGATTCTGCCATGAGACTCCTGAAATTGATAAACAAATTCAGCAAAGTCTCAGGTTACAAAATGAATGTACAGACATCAGTGGCATTCCTATACACCAACAATAGCAAAACTGAGAACTAAATTAAAGACCCAATGCCCCTAAGGATAGCAACAAAGAAAGTAAAGTAACTACTAATATATTTAATTAAGGAGGTAAAAGACCTCTACAGGGATAACTGTGAAACACTGAGGAAGGAAATAGCAGAGGACATAAACAGATGGAAAACTATACCATGTTCATAAGTTGTCAGAATCAACATTGTTAAAATGTCTATACTACCCAAAGTGATCTACATATTCAAAGCAATCCCTATTAAAATACCAGTATCAATTTTCACAGATCTAGAAAAAATAGTTCTATACTTTGTATGGGACCAGAGGAGACTCCATATAGCATAAGCAATCTTAAGCAGAAAGAAAAAATTGAGAGGCATCAATTTACCAGACTTCAAGCTACACTACAAGGCTATAGTAACTAAAATAGCATGGTACTGGCACAGGAACAGGGACATGGACCAATGGAACAGAACTGAGAACTGAGACATAAAACCATCCTTATATAGCCATCTAATCTTTGACACAGCAGAAAAGAAACATACACTGGGGAGTAGAATCCTTATTCAATAAATGGTGCTGAGAAAACTGGATATCCATATGTAGAAGACTCAAACAGGATCCACATCCTTCACCTTCTCACAAAAATCAACTCATGGTGGACAACAGACTTAAACATAAGGCATGAAAGTATAAGAATCTAGAAGAAAATGTTGTTGGAAAAACTTATAGACATTGGCCTAGGCAAAATAATTTATCAAGAAAACCCCAAAGGCAATCACAGCAAAAACAAAAATAAATAAACGGGACTTCATCAAATTAAAAAGCTTCTGCACAGCCAAGAAAACTATCTTGAGAGCAAACAGACAACCCACAGAATGAGAGAAAATATTCACATGTTACACATCTGATAAAGGGCTGATAACTAGAATCTATATAGAACTCAGGAAAATCAGCAAGAAAAATCAAACAACCCTAACAAAAAGTGGGCAAAGTACATGAAAAGAAACTTTTGAAAAGAAGATAGTCTAATGGCTAACATATGAAAAAAATGCTCAACATCTGTCCTCATCAGAGAAATGCAAATCAAAACCACAATGAGATATCACTTATCTCCTGGGAGAATGGCCTTTATCAAATAGTCCCAAAACAATAAATGTTAGTGTGGATGCAAAGAAAGGGGAACACTCATAGACTGCTGATAGGACTGCAAACTAGTACAACCTCTGTGGAAAGCAATATGGAGATACCTCAAAGAACTACAAGTAGATCTACCATTTGATCCAGCAATCCCATTACTGGGCACCTACCCAAAAGAACAAAAGACATTCTATAAAAAGACATCTGAACTCTAATGTTTATAGCTACACAATTCATAATTACAAAGATGTGGAAATTATCCACATGCCCATCAATACATGAGTGGATTAAAAAAATGTGGTATATGTGTACCACGGAGTTCCACTTACCCACAAAAAAAAAAAAAAAAATGGTGATATAGCATGTCTTGTATTATCCTGTATAGAGCTGGAACCCATTCTACTAAGTGAAGTACCCCAAGAATTGAAAAACAAGCACCACATATACTCACCCTCAAAATGGGTTTAGCTGACCAAAACTTAAGTGCAAATATAGTAATAATATTCATCAGGTGTCACTCAGATGGGAGGGGGAGGAGGGCATGGGTGTATTCACACCTAGTGGGTGCGGTGTGCACTGTCTGGGGGATGGAAACACGTGTAGCTCTGACTCGGGTGGGGGAAGAGCAACATACGTAACCTAAACATTTGTACCCATGTAATATGGTGAAATGGAAAAAACACAACTTTTATTTCTTCCAGCGCGAAAGGAAAGCAGGCATTGTCAGCCAGATGTGCTGAACTTTCTCATGTAGTCACATTCTAAAACCACACAAAACTAAGTAACTGCCAGTCATTTCACTATTTTTAAATAAAAAGGCATGCCTTAATATTGTTATTTTGTTTAAGATTTCTGCTTAATGTTAAGGTTCAAAACCACTTAAATACAGGAGTCTCAGTGAGGCCTCCCTGACTAGAATGAATGAATGGGACTGTAACAGGGTTGCTGATAAGGGTTCATATATTTTTTTTTAAATATTTTCTTATGAAAAATTTCAAACATGGAAAATTTCTTGTATGTACCACTCAGCTAATGGATATGCCTATTTTGATTATTTTATAAAAAGTGGTCAACATTTTCCAAATATTGTTTCAAACTATCTCTTGTCTGATTTTTTCTTTCGTGCTTCACTATTGTAATGCAAGTTGAAGATATGCCATTTCACCAATAAATAATACAGAATATATCTGTATATGGCAAAGCTTTTTCATAAACATTATACCATTATCACACTTAAAAAATAAACAATATCTTTTATCATTGAATACTCACTTTATATTCAAGTTTGATGGACTTAATTTTTAAATTCATGAAAAATTTTAGACATACACAAAAATGAAGAGAATAAAAGAATGAACTCCCAGGTACCTATTACCTACCTTCAACAATTATCAAGTAAAACTAGTTGTTTCATCTATAACCCACATGCTCCTCTCCCCTGCCCCTTACAGAATTTTTCTTTCAATTATATCATTTCTTTTTATTTTTTCTTGTGATTAACATTCATCTTACATAAAACTCACCATTTCTACCATTTTAAAGTAGTGGCCTTTGATAGAGGCCAATCTCACTGGGGTTAGGTGATATCTCATTGTGGTTTTGATTTGCATTTCTCTAATGATTAGAGATGTTGATCTTTTTTTATATATGTTTGCTGGCCATTATTCTGTCTTCTTTGGAAATGTTTCTCTTCATTTCCATTGCCCATTTCCTGATGGGGTTGTTTGATTTTTTTTCTTGTTAATTCTTTTGAGTTCTAGATAGATTCTTGTTATCAGACCTTTATTGGAAGTGTAGAGAGCAAATATTTTCTCCCATTCTGTAGGTTGTCTATTTGCTGTAATGATAGTTTCCTTGGTGAGGATGTGGAGAGACAGGAACACTCTTACACTGCTGGTGGGACTGCAAATTAGTGCAGCCTTTGTGGAAAAGAATTTGGAGATACCTCAAATAGCTAAAAATAGAAATACCATTCAACCCAGCAATAGCATTATTAGGCATCTACCCAAAAGAGCGTAAGACATTCTCTTATAAAGACATCTGCACCTGAATGTTTATGGCAGCACAATTCACTATTGCACGGTCATGGAAACAACCCAAGTGCCATTAATTCATGAGTGGATAATTAAAATTTGGTATTTGCTCACAATGGAATATTACTCAATTCTAAGAAGTGACAGTGAGTTAGCACCGTTTATGCTATCCTGGATTACGCTTAAGCCCGTTATCCAAAATGAGGTGACACAAGATCAGAAAAATGGGCTCCACATGTACTCACCATCAAATTGGTACTGACTGATTAACACTATGGTGCTCAAATGGTGGTGGTGTTCACCAGGGATTCGGGGGATGGGGGGTAGACCCACATCTGAGGGATGTGGTGAGCATTGTGGAGGGGAAGGGCATACCTGTAACCCTTGCTAGGGAGAGGCAAATTTATAAAGATATAAAATTCAACCAAAATGGGAAAAAAAAAAAAAAAAACGTAGTGACCTTTAGTAATTAAGTGACATTTAGTAATTCACAATCTTGTGCAACCAGCACCACCATCTAGTTCTAGAAGTTTTTCATCACTCCAAAAGGAAATCCTATAGCCACTGAGTAGTCATTCCCCATTCCCCACTCCTCCTACCCTTGGTAAAAATCTGCTCTCTCTGTGGATATTTCCATTCCAGATATTTCATAAGAATGCAGACCCTTATAATTTTGAAATGAATCTGAAACAGCATGTAATTTCATGCATATATACTTTAGCATGTGTCTTTAAAAGATAAGAACTCTGTATTTCTTTAAATGTAACCATAAGATGATGATCATGCCTGAAAAGTTAAACAATAATTACTTACTATCAAAAAAATAAATAAGAAATAATAAAAACCTCTTTAATCTTTGTTTTCTTTCACTTTCAAATGAGTTTTCAATGTTCATATTGTTGCTAGAACTGGCTGCTCCAATGGACCTTGAATTAATAACATAAACACTGAGTTTTATCTCAATACCAGTAACACAGCAACTGCAGTTCACAAGTATAGAGAGACAAACAGAGATCTTAACAAACTTTATTATTTTAACTCTATAGTGGCAGATTGACCATTTGAACTCTGAAATTTTCTTGATGTAATTTGCCCATCACTTTAAACATGTGCACAAGAACAGAACATAATTTGTGGAGACCAGCTAGAGTCCTAAAAAACTTGACATCTCTTTAAATTTTCTCATATACAGTACATTTATATGCCATATACTAATATAGAAAAGCACTCCATAGAAAGAGAAATTTAGGAGTTTTCAAACATAAGCCCAGGAACACTACATCAGACAAAACAAAACTCAAAACAAACAGAATACTCCAAACAAAATCCTACAAAGGGATACTGGAGAGAAGTTTTCAAGAATCTTATCTCAAACAAAACCAGCATCGCAAATGAGCCGTACTAAGTCTAAATGGCATAAAAACCCAAAGGGCAGAGACAGAGGATTCTCTGTATGCACATCAATTTTAAAGAATGTGGTCAAAAGTGCTGCATTCAGGGATCAAATTCTTATTTCCCATAGTTGCATACACACAAACACACACGTCCTAAATGGACTGCAGTTCCAACAAATGAGCCTAGGAACTGCCAAATACAGACTGTCAGAGGTGCTACTCTCCCAAATGGTTGTGGCTTTCAACCCAAATGGAATTTCCTCTGAAACTCCCCTAATAAAGAGAAGAGCCCATAGGACCTACTCTTCCAAGTGGTTGAGGCCTCCAGCCCAAATGGGAATTTCAGAGAAACTCCCCAAATGGAGAGAGGAGTTTCTCCACTGTGCAGTATCTTGAAATGGCACATGTCTGGATGAAAATGCCAAAATCCAAAATTCAAAGGTCTATTTTTCCATGGCGGTCAGGGATGCAGTTGGGGCTGGTGACAGTGAGTCTGGTGGGAGAAACCAAAACCAATCTCTGGCAGAACTCAGCCAGGCAGTTGATAGGGAGGGTTTAAAGTCTCTTCTCATTCCTCTGCCCCCAAGCCATGAGCAACAGATCCTGGACAAGCCCTCAATTGGTTAAACAACCCACAAGCGGGTTGACTGTTGCTCACTGCACAAAAAGCCAATTACTGAGACAACAAAGTTTGGCAAAGAAGAAAGGATTTATTATGGTGGAGGTGTCTACTGGGAGTGGGAGGTATGAACTGCTTCATTTCTACCTCCTCGATCAACAGGGTCAGGGGTTTTTCTAGAAGAGAAATGAATAATGCATGAGGGGAGTGAGCATCATTATGTGTTTGGGGTGGAGTGCAGGGCATGCAAACACAGCGAGAAATCATGTTAGTACATACATCCTATGATCAAAACATAGTGGATAAGTCCCTTCCAGGGTGGAGATTTTAGTATTATAATAAGCTAAGGGTTAATATTGCTCATTCTTTCAGCATTGTGCACAGGCTTAATGGGTCCTCGGGTACAATCTCTGGTGGAGTGTCGCTTGTCATCTCTGGACAAAAAGTGGTATAAATCTTTGTATTTATCTCATTATGACAAACAGGCTCCACCATTTCTGGGAAAGAAACTCAAAAGGAAATGCATTAGTGCAACAGAAAGTTACAAAGTTCTGATATCAAATCACACTGGCCTGTGAACTTGAAATACAAGAGAACTACCAAAAAAAAAAAAAAAAGAAAGAAAAAAACCCAAAAAACTATAAAAGTGTTTCTTGCTTATTGAGCCAGTTAAATTAGTATAACAAAGTCACAAAGTTTTGGTCATCAAATAGTACTGAGAGCTCTCTGACTATTTTCTGCCGACTTTAAAATTGCGGTTACTAAGCTACAAGTGTCAAGATAAAATTCACTGCCAGGGCCACTTAGAGCAGCCAGCCTAGCCACAATGTGAACACTGAAAACTCATTTAAAATAAGAGGAAACTAAAAACACTATTAAAAATATTTTTTATTATGCAGTTACAAAAACTATTAATTTAAATCTACATTGCAGGATTTTTGGTGCTAGGTCTGACTAGAGACATTGCTCATCAGACCATTCCAGAGGGAAGGAAGAGTTTGAGATACAGGAGAGGGAAAAAAGGACACAGCTCAGGTATAGTTAAGAGGAAAGAGTACTGGATTCTGCTGGGGACTTCACCAAGGAAAACTGTGAAGCAGAAAAGGAATAGTGAAAATGGAAGAAAGGTATCAGTGAGGATCAAATCCAGAGAGGGTCAGACTCCAATGAAGGGGTAAAGGAGATCCCTTCCTCCTTCCCACACACCTTTGGTGTTCAGTGGACTACCAAATTACTTGGAAGCTTTTCCACCTCCTTGAGCACAATCACTGTGGCAACCACAGAATTGTGGGAAGAACCTTTGTGATCCCAGAGCTTGGACATTCCATGTAGGGTTCCCCTCCCAGGAGAGTGACCCACCAAGCCAGAGAGCCAGCTTTCTTCCATTCAGACTCATCCTCCACTACCCCTCCCCCACATACTGCAGTCAGGAGAGCAGTTTGAGCTAAGAATTTAGTGAGCAGACACCTCTCCCTAGCTGGCGTGTCCTCCAGTCTAAGGTTTCCACAGAGAGTGTGGCCAGTGCCCTTCCCCTTAAGAAACTGCACTGGACTCTGGGTGCCTGGTCTGAGAGCTCTCTTCCCACTGGCAGTTCCCAGAGATGCACACCAGAAAGCCTGACGTGCAGGTCAGAAGCTGTGTCCCCAGAACTTCAGCAGATTTTTGGGGACACAGGTGGGATATTTGGGAGCCAGACTGGAAGAAGAGGGAGCCCACATGGGTGAAAGTGACGGAAGAACAGAGTGGGGGTCTGAGACGTAGTAGCCTGGGGGAGTGCTCATACCCCCCACAGGAAAGCCACACTGTTAGACTAGGGTGGGACACTGGTGGGAAGATCCCAGCCTATAGCATCATAGCATCAGCGTGTAGCTTTTTCAGCTGCCTGTTTGCAACCAGACACCAGAGGGCAGGGGTAATGCAAGAGGGGTGGAGCTCACTCCCACTAACCAGTTGGGAAATCACAGCCCCTACCTCATGAGCAGGCTTCCTAGATTGGAGAGCCTGCCTCAAACCTCCTCACAGTGGCTTTCCCTAGCAGCCAGGATAATAACGTTTGAGCTCTGCCAAGGATAAAAGCTGCATAGTTGAACTAGGTTGGGTCCCACAGTAGGGAAGATCCCAGCCCATGGTGCAATAGCAACCAAGTATGGCACATTCGGGTGTCTGTTTGAAACCAGACACCAGAGGGCATGGATAACACAAAAGGTGCAGAGTCCACTCCCAATAGCCAGATTGGAAATTATGACTACTTCCTCACAAGCAGTCATCCCAGTTTTCAGAGCTTGGCTTGACCCTCCTCACAGTTCCTCTCCCCTAGAGGCCAGGAAAATGAACTTTGAGCCCTGCCGAGGCTTTGCAAAACTTCCAGGCTCTGCCAGTCTAACCATGCCCAGCCTCACTTTTCCACCCACCTCTGCTATAGTGGAGAACAAGCAACCCCCTTGGAGCTATATGGGTCCTCCCAAAGACTGGGGTATTCAAATGCTCCACCTAAGGGACTAGAGCTTATTACAGGCACAAAGGAATATCTCTGCAGTTGGATATTTCCTGCAAGCATCAACCACTGACAGGGAGAACAGCTCTACAGCTCATTACAGAATCTACTAAATCAAGAGTGTGGCTTACTTTTACTCTCAATCATCACACACCATCTCAGAGATTAACCTGGGGGTCTCAATACAATTCACACTTCTGGGAAGAAGTGAAGATAACACAATAGAAGCAACCTGAGGGTACAATGTTTTCTAGGAAATAAATAAAAGTTATAGGCAATTTGATCTATGGTGGATCTCCCTCTTCCACTGCAGACCTCTGGGCTGATTGGAGAGCTGTTCAGAGTTTGTGCAGAGAGCAGGTGCAGCAGAGATCTGGTGGCTGCCAATCATAGGTTTTCCCAACTGATGCCATCCTGATCGTTCTGGTACATGCAGCCAGGTCCACTCAGGATCCAGCCTTCCAGCAACAGCCTTTGCATCACCCCTGCTAGGCCATGGAGGAAACAGATGCTCTGTGCCCTGTGACTGAGGGCTGAGCACCCCTCCTTCCTGGCATGAGAGTTGAACAGTGGAGGATCACCAGGTGCCACAGGAGAGTCCCCAGCAAAAAAGAACAGATGCCCTGCAATCCTGTTAACTCAGAGCCAAGAGAAGAGGAGCCAGATGAGAAGAAACCAGCAAAAGAACCCTGACAATATGAAGAAGCAAAATAGTTGGACACCCCAAAAGAACACAATGGATTTACAGTACTGAACCCCACTGACAAGGAAAAAATTGCCACAATGACAAAAATAGAATTCAGAATATGGAGGGTAAATAATATGCATAAAATTAAAGAGAAAGTTGAAAACCAACAAAAAGAAGGATCCAGCCTTCCAGCAACAGCCAGAATTATATCAGGAAATTATATCAGGAATTATATTATATCAGGAAATCAATGAAAAAAATGAAAAGATCACTAGAGAGATAGACAACATAAGAACTGATATAACAGAACTTAAAGAAATGAAAGAGTTATTTAAGGAATTTCAAAACACAGCAGAAAGTTTCAACAGGCTGAACCAAGGAGACAAAAGAATCTCAGAACTTGAAGACAAAGCTCTCTAGATAACCCAGGCATTCAAAGAGGCAGAAAATAGTATTAAAAAGTTTGAGCAATTGATATAGGAGTTATAGGACTATGTAAAGTGAACTAACATTTGAATTATAGGTATCCATGAGGTAGAAGAAGAAAGAATTAAAATTATGGAAAACCTATTTGAGGGTATTATTGAGGAAAACTTTTCTGGTATCACCAGAAATTCAGACATATAGATATACAGATAAAAGATGGACATTGAACTCCAGGAAGATTAATAGCAAATATGCAATCTCCAAGACACATGGTAATCAACCTGGTCAAAGTCAAAATGAAAGAGAAAATACTGCAAGCGGCAAAACCTACAAAGGAAAATACACCAGGCTAACTGCAGATTTCTCAGCACAAACTTTGTAAGCCAAAAGGGATTGGGGTCCCATCTTCAATTAACTTAAAAAGAACAACTGCCAGCCTAGAATTTTGTATCCTGCAAAACTAAGTTTCACAATTAATGGAGAAATTAAGTCTTTTCCACACCAGCAAACACTGAGAGAGTTTGCTATTACCAGGCCTGCCCTGCACAAAATACTCAGAGCAATGTTATACACAAATCAGCACAACACATACCCACCAGTGTAAAATCATCTAAAAACAACACCAAAACTCACAATTCGTGTAAAGCAATAGAACAAGAGTTAAAACAAAACAATCAGACACTACCCAACAGCATGGACAGACCAATATCCCACATTTCAATTCTATCAATTAACTTTAATAAACTGAAAACTTTTCTCAAAAGACATAGGCTGGCTAAATGGATGAAAAAATACAACCTAATTATCTGCTATCTCCAGGAAATGCATCTAAATGACAAGGATGCACACAGACATAACATGAGGATGGAAAAAAAAATATTCCACACAAATGGAAATCAAAAGAGAGCAGGTGTAGCCATTCTCATATCAGATAAAACTGACTCGAAGCCAACAAAGGTAAAGCAAGACAAAGAGGATCATTATATAACGGTAAATGAAAGATTCAACTAGAAGACATAACACTTCTAAATATATATGCACCCAACACAGCCGCTTCCAGATACATAAAGCAAATTTTACTAGACCTAAGCATAGAAATAAATACTACCATCATAATTGCTGGGGACCTCAACACCCCATTGTCATAGCTGAGCTGAGCAATGGATGTTGGTTTAAAGGCAGAAATGGGCTAAAAAAAAAAGCAGAAACAAAGAAACATAGACTTGTCATTTCAAAGTTACTTTCCTTATAGGATTAAAACAGAAGGTACTTGCTCATCAAGCTCTCTGTGATAAACGGGGCCCCTTCTGATTATTTGCTGTTAATTTTTGCTATTGTTGTTGTTTTTAACTGGTCTGTTTCAAAGTTATTGATAAGTAACTTCATTTTGTTTAGTCTGGTCTGTTGGGGCCTAATTTATGAGCATAGTCCAAATTAATGGCATCCCATAAATTTTGTTTAATAGTATATACACATATACATATATGTGTACTACTCAGGAATAGATGAAGAAGAAATTAGCCAAGTGGTGAGTGGATGCCTCTCAAGGACATTGTTCTTAGTGAAATAAACAATCTCAAAATTTTACATATTGTAAACATATGTGTATGTGTCTGTGTGTGTGTGTATTTACACACACACACACACACACACACACATATATATATATATATAGTAATGAAACAGTTCTGTATCCTGATTGCAGTGATGGTTACATAATTCTAGACAAGGGGTAAAATTTCATAGGCATCTACAAACACACACACACACCAAATACATATAAAAACTGGTGAAACTCAAATAAGTTAATAGTATTTTACCAAAGCAAATTTCCTGGGTTTAATAATGTACTATTGCTATGTAATATAGTATACTATTGTTGTATAATATAGTATCCTTGAGAGAAGCTTCCTGAAGGGAACACAAGAACTCTCTGTACTATTTTTGGCATGTCGTGTGAATCCAATACAAACAACAAAAATTGAATGCAAAAAGTTGCAATTAAAAAAGTGAAACAAAAAAAGTCAGTAATCTTTAAGGTGTGATTTTCTTAGGTGAGCTAAATTTTTACTGCAATCTTAGCAGTTTTTGTGTGTGAAATTACAAGCAGATTCTAAAATGTCTTCAAGAATGAAAAGTACCAAAACCAGGAAACTTTCAGATCAGAAAGAACACACGCACACACGCGCGCGCGCGCGCACACACACACACACACACACACACACAATACTGGATGCTTACCTACCTAAAATCTTCTATCACCCACTCACAACTGACTTTCACTGCTATTACATCTGGGAGCTGTCATTGTGTTGGTCTTAAATTTTTCCCAGTTCACTGATATTAAAATAAATGACTTGGGCATTACATTCCTGCACCACCTTGTGACTATGTTCTTGATTGCCTTTTCATATGTCAACAATATGGCCCAAGTAGGGACTCTGGTCCTTTGCCTTCACAATTCAGCTGATGCTCCTCTAGAGTTCCTCCATATATGAAGCATATATTGTTATTGTGAATACAATATAGACATGCCCTCAGATAATAATCCGTTATTGCAACATAAGCAGAAATCCTATGCCATAAAATCAAATCTATAAAGGCAATTAGTTAAGGGTTGAAGTACACACAGTATTTAAAAATTTGGTCCTTTAATGTTATGAAGCAGAAAAATAGCTCTAATGGTCTACATCAGCCATCCCCAATGTTTTCAGGACCAGGCACAGGTTTCACGGAAAGCAATTTTTCCATGGGCAGCGGCGGTAGCGGGGATGGGGATGGGACAAGAGGCAGAGCTCAGGCACTGATGCAACTAAAGGAAGCTTCACTCGCTCACCTGGCACTCACCTGCTGCTTGCAGTCAGGTTCCTACTTCTCCTGGAAGACAATTTTTCCACTGACAGGAGGGGAGGAAAGGATGGAGGTGGAGAGGAGGTGGAGTTCCGAGGCCTGGTTCCTAGGTCCCCAGCCTGGAGTTGGGGACCACAGGTCTGGACAATTCAAATAATAGTTTGACATTATGAATTTTAAGTGATTCAAGCTAAACTCTATTCAATATATTTTAAGGATAAGTATAATTAATATAAATGCAATCTCCTAGAAATTAGTTATCATTTGGTTTAATCTGAAGTATGCTTGGAGGTACAAATGTATATACCACAACCTACAGTTTTGAAATCAATCCTGTACAATCAGCCAAATTTAATACCTGTGGAAATAACTAGCTGGCATGGTTCTTGGTGGTGCCATGATTCAGGAATTTATTTCTTCCTTTTATTTCATCATATTATGGGGATACAAATATTATTAGGGTTACAAATATTGCCCCTGCCCTCCTCCCTCCCCCGATGTGCCAGAGATTCAAGCGTGTCCAATCCCCTGGTGGTGCGCACCACACACGTTATGTAAGTATACACCTCTCTCCTCTTCCCCCCTCGCACCTGCCCACCACCTGATAAAAAGGCTTTTTTGTTGTTTGTTTGTTTTTTCTTTGACATTTTGGTTACATTGTATATCTTTGCCTCTCCCTAAGAAGTGTTAGAGTTATGCCCTTCCCCTCCAAAATGCTCACACATCCGAAGATTGGGTCTCTCCCCGCCCATCCCTGGTGAGCATTGCCACCATTTGAGAACCATAGTTTTAATCAGTCAGTACCAATTTGATAGCGAGTAGATGTGGGGCCCATTTTCCATGTCTTGTGTCACCGCACTTTGGATAACAGGCTTGAGCTTAATCCAGGATAGCATAACCGGTGCTAGCACACTGTCGTTTCTTAGGATTGAGTAATATTCCATTGTGAGGATATACCATATTTTAATTATCCACTCATGAATTGACGGGCACTTGGGTTGTTTCCATGACCGTGCAATTGTGAATTGTTATAAACATTTGGGTGCAGATGTCTTTATAATAGAATGTCTTATGCTCTTTTGGGTAAATGCCTAATAATGCTATTGCTGGGTCAAATGGTATTTCTATTTCTAGCTGTTTGAGGTATCTCCAAATTCTTTTCCACAAAGGTTGCACTAATTTGCAGTCCCACCAGCAGTGTAAGAGTGTTCCTGTCTCTCCACATTCTCGCCAGCATTTGTTGTTTTGGGATTTCTTGATATAGACCATTCTTACTGGGGTTAATTGGTATCGCATTGTGGTTTTGATTTGCATTTATTTGATGATTAGAGATGTTGAGTTTTTTTTTTTATATGTTTGCAGGCCATTATTCTGTCTTCTTTGGAGAAGTTTCTGTTCATTTCCGTTGCTCATTTCTTGATGGGATTGTTTGATTTTTTTCTTGTTAATTCTTTCAAGTTCTAGATAGATTCTTATTATTAGACCTTAATCAGAGGTGTAGAGAGCACATATTTTCTCCCACTCTGTGGGAGGTTTCATGCCTTAAGTTTAAGTCTGTTATTCATCTTGAGTGAATTTTGTAAGAGGTAGGGATCCTGATTCACTCTTCTGCTTATAGCTAACCAGTTTTCCCAGCACCATTTATTAAAGAGAGATTCTTTTCCCCATTGTATATTTTTGTCAGCTTTATCAAAGATTAGATTACCGTATACTGATGGTTTCATCTCTGGTATTTCAGATCTATTCCAGATATCCATGCTTCTGTTCTTGTGCCAGCATACATTGGTTTGGCCCCTGCTCCTTTGAGATATCTCATCTTTGGGGGCCAAACCAATGTATGCCTTCCATGTATTGATCTGTGACTTTACGTATAATTCATATCACCATAAAATGTATAAAACCAAACCATGACCCAGCCACAGTAAGTGTACTTGCTCCAGGCTTCTTGGGTCATGAGATGTCCCAAAAGATGGGACATCTCAAAGGAGCAGGGGTTACAGGTTATAGGTGGTTTAAAGATTCTTTGACTTGTAATTGGTTAAACAAATGAAGCTTTGTCTAAAGGCCTGGAATGTTTTAAGCTAAGGAGCTCTGTTAATCAGAGACAAGCCATCAGCCCTACATTTGTTGTGTGAGTCCACCATCTGTCAGTGAGTTACAAAGGATACCTCTCAGAAGGGAGGGGCCATGATGAGGCATGTCTGACCTCCCTCCTCATGGCTAGTAACTCGGTTTTAGGGTATCCCCTTGGCCAAGAAGGCATCCCTTCAGTAAGCTGGGGGTGGGGGGCTCAAGATTTTATTTTAGTTCACAGAACCGAGGACCAGCTTTTTATTTACTCCTCTATGTGACCCCTAGAGGCCAGTCTGGAGGAGGTGCTGATGAGAGCCCAGGGGCTTTCCTGGGGTGAAGACAGGAAAGGGGCGGGAAAGACACCATCCCAGCAAGGGGAAGCCTCCCACTCCTGCACTTGAGTCCTCCAATAACCTCCCTTTTAGGATATCTTGGGAAGTTACATGAAAAATAAAGTTGATTTTAAACCCAATAAAGATAACATCTAGGTTTTGGAGATGTACATTAAGTGAAGTTACTGATGGGTTGGGGGGTATTTCCTATCACCTCCACCCCACCCTTGCCCTGCCAAGATGCCAGACCAGAGGCAGGACAAAGAAGGAAGTAAACTGCAGATCTTGGCTCCAGTACTCTGGATTTTCCTGTCTCCCCCTATATAACGGTGGAGATTTGTCCTGTGACCTCAATTCTTGACAGATTCAAGAAAAATCAGTGATTTTAATTTTGTCCAGCAGTTTTCTTTTCATAAGGATGGGCATGATCATTTCCAAATTCTTTACGTTTGTGAAGTGAAAACATAGGTTCTCATTAATGTCCTAATGGTGATTTCAAATAGCCTGTTGGCTTTTCAAACTACTAGCTTCTAATATTTTTAAACATTGGTTTTTAAACATTGAAATTCACTTAATTTTTTTATTACAGATCATTTGGCGTGCAATATTCCCTGAGGTAGACATTGCGTACAGATCTGAGATAGCTGTAGCCCTGTCTTTAGGATCATCAAAGACAGCAGTGTAATCAACGCAGCTCACCTAAGGGATCAGAGCTGCAGACACACACTCTCTCTCTGAGGAGTCCTGTGGAGCAGTAAATTGGCCTTGAACTATTGAAGTAATAACTTTGAGGTATTTAACCTCCTTTGTTCAGGAAGGCTCTGTGTTTCTGACATTAGGATAAAAAAGTATCTAGAAAGCTGCATAACCAGCATTGATTTTGTTCATATTGAGTAAGTGGGAGTATTTTTCTCAGAAAAATTTTTGAAAATCTGTGATAATTTCTTGAGCTGCCTAACACATGATGCTCTCAATGCATAAATATAATGGAAAACCTCAAAGAAGACATCTATTCACAGGCATTTATATTCCTATAAACCCAATTTTATGAACACATTCTACTGAGTCAGAATAATCAGGTTAGCATCCAATAGGAGCTAGAGATTATTTAACTATTTTCATATATGAAGGCAGTTTCTAGAGCATAGATTAAGCAACTAGTTTCATTTTACTTTCAAAGTGGAGCAATGCCCCAACCCCAGGGTGGAGCACAGCAACCAGTTGTGTGTGATAATGATATGTTAGGTATTAAAATATTCCATAATCTATCCCCTGTGTTGAAAGTCTTTCCCAAGACTCTTTGAAAGCTGGAGAGAATGGGGATTGGTAGGCCTCTGCCAACAACTCACCCTAATGATGAGGAATGGTCACTCCGCTATAATTACTTGCAGTTCTTCTCATGCATATGAATGCTTGCAGTATAATACTAAACAAACAAATTTTGGTTGATTTTGTTGCTCTTTCTGGCCCTGAGATAAAATGTGTGGAGGAAAGTGGCCTTCAAATTAATGTATTTTAACTGACTTTTAATATTTTTCTTCACTATATTTTATATGCTTTCTAATCTGTCTATAATAATCACGAATTGATTATCAAAATTATGAAAACCATTTTTTATCTAAACTAGAGTGGGCCATTTGGGGGGTAAGTCCCCCGGCTTTGGCGGGGGCTGAGGTGGGAGGCAGGGGCAGGGTGGGGATGGTCTGAGCAGAGCCTGAGCTCCGGGCTCCGTCCTTCCCCACCTCGCTGGCTCTGTCCCTGTGCGCCTCCCTCCCCCCTGGCCGCAGGCGGGAGTGGGGTGTTCTAGCCCTTGTCCCTACCACCCTGGGGCCCAGACTGCGTGGAGACGACCCCAGTGCCGCCCGCCAGCTGCCTAGGCTGCAAAGCCTCTGGGCAGGGCGGGGCAGGGCGGCGGGGCGGAGAGGCGGGGGCAGGACGGTGGGGTAGGGCAGTGGGGCAGGACTGGGAGGGGCTGGGTGGGGGAGGGGCGGCGTGGTGGGGCGGGGCTGGGCGAGGAGGGGCAGGGCAGCGAGGGGCGGGGCAGCGAGGGGCGGGGCGGCGAGGGGCGGGGCGGTGAGG
>VSMD01099529.1:0-34584 GCA_008750895.1 Mirza zaza
CCTCAAACTCCTGGGCTCAAGCAATCCTGCTGCCTCAGCCTCCCAAGTAGCTGGGACTACAGGCATGTGCCACCATGCCCGGCTAATTTTTTTTTCTATATGTATTAGTTGGCCAATTAATTTCTTTCTATTTATAGTAGAGATGGGGTCTCACTCTTGCTCAGGCTGGTCTCAAACTCCTGAGCTCAAAGGATCCGCCCACCTCGGCCTCCCAGAGAGCTAGGATTACAGGCGTGAGCCACTGCGCCCAGCCTACATACTCTTGATATAAGTCCTTTAGTAGATATATAGTTGGCCTTCCATATCCATGGGTTCCATATGCACAGGTTCAACCAACTCATCAAAAATATTAAAAAAAAAAAAAAAGCTGTAGGGATCAGGGTTGTGGAGGCAGGGCAGCTGTCACCTGTAATCCCAGCTACTCAGGAGGCTAAGGTGGGAGGATTGCTTGAAGCCAGGAATTCAAGACCAAACTGGATAACATAGCTAGACCCCTGAGTCTAAAATAATGAAAACAAAATTAGCTGGGTGTGGTGGCACATGTCTGTAGTCCCAGCTCCTTGGAAGGTAGAGGTAGGAGGATCCCTTGAGCCTAGGAGCTATGATCGTGCCACTGCACTCTAGCCTAGGCGACAGAATATTTGTAAATAGTTGTTATATTGTGTAGCTTTTTTATTTATATTATTTTTTGTTTTTATTGTTATCTTTTATTTTATTATTTTTTTAAAAGACGAGGTCCCATTTTGTCACCCAGGTAGAGTGCAGTGGCATCATCATAGCTCACTGCAACCTCAAAACTCTTGAGCTCAAACAATCCTCCTGCCTCAGCCTCCCAAGTAGCTAGGATTACAAGCACAAGCCACAATGTCCAGCACAAGCCACAATGTCCTTGTATTTTCTTTACAAGCTTTATTTGACCTTTTGCATTTAGATCTGCTATCCATCTGGTACTGATTTTTGTATGATATCATGTAAAAGATCAACATATTTTTTTCACATGTGGATGTCCAGTTGACCTAACACCATTTACTAAACAGACCATTTTTTCCCCACTGAACCGTAGTGTTGCCTTTGTCATGAATCAGGCTACATTACATGTGTAGATTTGTTTCTGGACTCTTTCTTTTCCATTTGTCATTTTGTTATTCTTGTGCTAATAACCACATTATTTTAATTATGGTAACTTTATAATATATATTAATATCTGATAATATAAAACTCTCCAGTTTTATTTTTCTTCAAGGTTGCCTTTGGCTGTTCTTGGCCCACTATATTTCTATATGAATTTTAGAATCAGCCTGTTAATTTCTGTTGAAAAAAAATCCTACTGAGATTTTGATTGAGATTGCTTTGAATCTATAGATTAGTTCAGGGAAACTTAACATGTTTACAATATTGAATCTTCTAATCCATGAACATTTATTGCTTGCCTTCTAAATGAGTCAGGCAGCCTCCTACCTCATTTCCGTGCTTTAGGACTGATTTTACAAAATGGAAATTATCTATTCCATGAAGGTATAGCTAAATTGGCCTTTAAATGATCTAGGTCTTTCCTGGGGAAAAGAAGTAGATGTTGTCTGTCTGTTCAATTTCTTTTATGGTTATTGCTTGATTATAGTTTTGTATTATGATAACTTTTTTTATTCTGAAAGGCAGTGTAATATAAAGGTATGGGCTCTGGAATTGGGCAGCCTAAGAAATCCTAGCTCAGCTGTTTTTTAGTTCATGTGACTTTGAGCAGTTAACTTGTCTAAGCTTTAGTTTCTTCATATTAAATAGAAGTAACAGTACCTATCTCATAAGTGGTTGTGAGTATTAAATGATTTAATACAAGTGAATTACTTAGATGAGTACCTGGTACATTGTAAATTTTCAGTAAATGTTATGTACTACTAAATTTTTCCAGCAAATTGTTCTTTATCTAGATTTTCAAAATTATTGATATTCTTAGTAGTTTCTTAATTTTAGTCTCATTTGTAAAACTAATTAGATCTTATTACTTCCTGTGTTTACTCATGCCCTCTCTTTTTATCTTGAATAGTTTTGCCACAGTATCAACTTCCCAGATAGATTTTTCAAAGAACTAGTTATTAGTTTTGTTTGATTAGCTTAATTGAGTATGTTTGTGGTTTTTAAATTTTTTATTAAATTTTTTAATGTTTTGAATTTATTTTTTAATTCAATAGATTTAGGGGGTACAAGTGGTATTTCATCACATGGATGAATTGTATATGAGGTGAAGTCAGCGCTTTTAGTGTACCCGTCACCTGAATAGTGTCCCTTGATCCTTCACTCTTCTCCCAACCGCTCCCCTTTTGAATCTGTAAAGTCCATTATAATAGTGTTCCCCAACCTTTTTGGCACCAGGGACAAGTTTCATGGAAGACAATTTTTCCACAGACCTGATAGGGTGGGGTGGGGGAATGGTTTCAGGATGATTCAAGAACATTACATTTATTGTGCAGTCAAACCGCTCTGCTAATGATAATCTGTATCTGTAGCCACTCCCCAGCCATAGCATCACCACCTCAGCTCCACCTCAGATCATCAGGCATTAGATTCTCATAAGGAGCATGCAACCTAGATCCACTACACGCTCAGTTTACAGTAGAGTTCAGGCTTCTATGAGAATCTAAAGCTGTAGCTGATCTGACAGGAAGCAGAGCTTATGCAGTGATGTGAGTGATGGGGAGAGGGTATAAATACAGATGAAGCTTCACTGACTTGCCTGCCACTCACCTCCTGCTGCCCAGCCTGGTTCCTAACAGGTCATAGTTTCTAGTTTTCTTCTAGAATTTTTATGGTAGCAGGTATTACATTACATCTTTAATTCATCTTGAGTTATATTTTGTATATGCATTTGGCTCTCCAGTTTTCCCAGCACCATTTATTGGCTGAGGCATCCTTTCCCTAGTGTATATTTTTGTCTGCTTTGTCAAAGATCCATTGGTTGTGGGTGTATGGTTTTACTTATGGGTTCTCTATTCTGTCCATTAACCTATGTGTCTACTTTTATGCCAGTACTGTGCTGTTTTGGTTACTATAGCCTTGTAGTATAATTAGAAGTTGAGTAATATGATGCCTCCAGATTTGTTCTTTTTGCTTAGGATTGCTTTGGCTATTCGGGCTCTTTTTTGATTCCATTTGAAATTTAGTTTTTAATGATCTTCAGAGTCAGAAATAAGACTCATTTATGCCTTGAGACTTACCCAGAGAGTCACATGCTGCACTAAAATAAAAAATTTTAGGCTAGGTGTGGTGGCTGATGTCTGTTAATCCCCAGCACTTTGGAGACCAAGACAGGAGAATCACTTGAGGATAAGAGTTTGAGACTAGCCTTAGCAACATAGTGAGACCTCATCTCTATGAAAAATTTAAAAATTAGTGAGGCATGGTGGCATGTATACCTATAGTCCCAGCTACTCAGGAAGATCACTTGAGTACAGGGGGTCAAGATTTCAGTGAGCTATGATGATGCCATTGTGTTCTAGCATGGGTAACAGATTGAGATACTATCTCAAAAAAATTAATTTGATTTAAAATTTTAAATAATGCAAAGTTTTAGACAGTATTCTGACAATATCCCTTCCCTTAAAAGTCTTTTGAGATATCTTGTTTTAATTTCTATTTCCTGGAATATTAGCAAATTTTATCATCTTTTATACTTTTGGTCACTTGTATTTCTCCTTCCAGAGGTTAGCATTATGTTTTCCTAGTCTGAGAGGAGTAGACATGTACTGAAAGATAGTGTAGGAGAAGGGACTAAGGGAGGAAAGGAAGAGTGAGGTGCCCAGGCCCAATTCCTAGAATCTGACCACCTTCATTTCATCAGAGCTAGATTCCTTATACCTTCAAGGTTAATTCCATTATATTGGAGCCTGACTCCTTTTTCTCTAAGATAATTTATTTTAATAGAACCTTCAATTCATAATCATCTTACCCCAAGAGGCTGAATTGGGAAAGATAGCCTAACCTCAGTCTTGGACAGCTCTTGGACTGAAACAGCAACAGGACAAAGTTTAGAAAATGATGGACACCATGTCTAACATGAATATTAAGCAAAATAAATACTGAAATGACCAATGTTTTGTTATTGTCACCATTAATTAAGATGTTTTGAGAGTAAGAATTCTCCAGTCCCCTTAGAAAGGTGTTAAAAGTTCTGATGGTGCTTTCTTTACTTTCAGATTTTTTTATTATAAATTAATCACAGAAACTTTGAGTCATTCATTCTGTCTTAAACTCTGTTATTCCTAGAGGGAATGGTGCCAGGAAATAAGACTTTTTTATATGAAGGACTAATTTTTCTACCTCTTTGTGTCATTTGTAATGAATCTAAACCATTTCTTTGTAACTTCCTTCTGATAGACACAATGTTGTCTTCAAGGAATCTTTTACACTCTCCTCAAATCTCTGTCCTTAGTAACCTTATTCTCTGTAAGTGGACTCTTTACTGGCAAAGGTTTTTGGTGTTTATTTGAATGAATTCTCCCTCTTTTCCTTTGTTCCTGACTGAAAAAGATAACTTTTGTCCCTTTTATCATGATCTCTTTCCCTCCTACATCTTTCATACTTCTGGATAAGTTATTAAATATTAACCCTTTGTTTGGTAGTATGTTCAATTTGGGTGCTTTTTATGCCCATAGTACTTAATCTATTAAATGAAAGGAAATGACTCTCAGAAAACCTCCCACATTTAAAAGAAAGAAAACTTTAAAAAATGCCTCTCTTCCATGAGACATTCTTCTTTCTTTGTATTTTGAAGGGTTATTATATATCTCTAAAGAGCATTAAGGCATTTTTTTTCGTAAGTGATATTTGTAGAGTCTTTCCTGCCTGCATTATTGATTTGGCTAATGGAAGAAAATTGTTCTTGTCTATGAATTCATACATGGACAACATTTGCTATTTAGATAATGGATCTTGCTATCTGGAATAATTATACATATAAAATTTAAGGTATTATTATGTCATCTTATTTTTCCTTAAAATGTATCTTTGGTTTCAGTTTGTTAAACATAAAGCCTTAAAATCATATTATGTAAAATAACCTAGTTCAAAATAGTAGCTATGATTAGAGGCATAGCAAAATTCATGCTTTTATCACAATACATAATAGAAAGGATATTTATTAATGGCTTTATTAAATCACAACCCTATTGACATAAAAGACTGACCATTAAGACCAATTTAGTTTAATCACCAGATATGCAAGAAGAAATTACTTATTTAATATAAATTATAAATATTATTCTTGGGGAACAAGTCTGTTTTTTTTCTATTTGTGTTGGGTTGTTTCTTATATTTTGGTTGCTTCACATATCCTTAGGGCTCCAATATAGATTTTTAAGTCTAAACATTCTAGAAAAGTAGTAAGTAGGTCCCTCTTTTATGTATGTTTTATTGCATATATTCCATATATTAACATGTATGTCCCTTTGTCTCAAGGTATAATACACAGTGCTAACATGGTCTCCTTAGTATTTTATGCAGTTTTATCAGTTTTCATTTTTTAAAAAGCATTGTAGAAAGACATTAATTAGCAATAAGATTCTGAATGAATCACTTAATTTCTCTAAAGCTTGTTTCCCAGTTGTAACATGATCATTCTTTATACCAGAGCATCTTTTTTTTTTTTTTTTTTTTTTTGAGACAGGGTCTTGCCCTGTTGCCCAGGCTGTAGTGTAGTCATAACTCACTGCAGCCTTAAACTCCTGGACTCAAGTGATCCTCCTGCCTCAGCCTCCTGAGTAGCAGAACTATATACATGTGCCACCATGCCTGGCTAGCTTTTGTAGAGATGGGTTCTCGATCTTGCTCTTGCTGGTCTTGAACTCCTGGCCACAAGCCATCCACCCACCTTGGCCTCCCAAAGTGCTGGGATTATAGGCATGAGCCACAACACTTGGCCCATATCATCCTTTTTTTTTTTTTTTTTGAGACAGAGTCTCGCTTTGTTGCCCAGGCTAGAGTGAGTGCTGTGGCATCAGCCTAGCTCACAGCAACCTCAAACTCCTGGGCTAAAGCAATCCTTCTGCCTCAGCCTCCCAAGTAACTGGGACTACAGGCATGCGCCACCATGCCCGGCTAATTTTTTCTATATATATTAGTTGGCCAATTAATTTATTTCTATTTTATAGTAGAGACGAGGTCTTGTTCTTGCTCAGGCTGGTTTCGAACTCTTGACCTCGAGCAATCCACTGCCTCGGCCTCCCAGAGTGCTAGGATTACAGGCGTGAGCCACTGCCACCGCGCCCGGCCCATATCATCCTTTAGTATGAAATTTTTCTTAAATTTATTCTAAGGGATCTGAAATTATCTACTGTGTTGAGTAAATGAGAGTAGTTCCTTAGAGACTTTAATTAATTAGGAAATATAGGAAGAGAATCTACTCATTTCCGACTCAATTTTAGTTTTCCCTGATTCTGTACCAAGTGTTCCCTGAGTTCCTAGAAGCAAATCATGCCTTAAGGATCTAGGAGAAAATGCCCAAATTTCAGCGTACTCCAAAGTGGAACAGTATTAGTATGCTAACTTCATTGCCTCTGGATTTTTTGAGTATTGCTTGTAGTATCCATTGAGACTTCCTGTTGTTGTTATTGTTTCCACTACAGCAAATCAAAATGCTCACTACTTTTTATTTGAAATAATGTATTTGAAGATGTCCTTTACTTTTAAATCTGTGTTGTAAAATTTATGTAGTTGACAGACTATAGCCACCTATCTCTTATTGTTGAGATTTTCCTGATTGATCCACAACCTTTCATTTCATATCTCTTTAAGACCGTTATTAAAATGAGTTTTCTTCTTCAATACATACCTTATCCTTCTTTTACTTTTCATTCCCTCCCTTTCTAAGAGAGGGAATAATTAATCATTTTGAGAGAAAGGTCTTCCTTTTATGTCTTCACAGAAAGACAAGTTTTCTCTCTTTCTCCCTCTTTAATTTGGGATAGGGAGAAAAGAATATAAGGCTAGATGTGATCTTGTAATATCCAAACCTTATTTTAATGTTTATTTCCCGCTCTTCTCACACTCAACATTTTGCCAATTATGTTTGATCTTCTGGCCTTTTTTTTTTTTTTTTTAGCAATTGAAAATGATAGTTTTACTTTTCCTTGTTTTTATGTTTGATCTTCTGGCCTTTTTTTTTTTTTTTTTTTTTTTTTTTTTAGCAATTGAAAATGATAGTTTTACTTTTCCTTGTTTCTACTCTAGTAAGTGCCCAATATATACTGGTTAATTAACCAGATTTCAGAAAATACTAAGGTAGCTTCAGAACCGAGGAGAACTCAATCCACGTTGCGACCTTCTTTCCACTTAGTTAAGACAAATTCACTGTTGCTAGTTATTATTAGTCAGTTGAGTATATAAGTTGTGCACGTCAATTTCCTCCTTTTGTATCTCTTAGTCTTTTGATTAGTATGTTTCTTTCTTTCTTTTTTTTTTTGAGAGAGAGTGAGTCTTATTCCTTGCCCCGGGTAGACTATAGTGGCATTGTCAGAGCTGCAACCTCAAACTCCTGGGCTCAAGTGATCCTTCTGTCTCAGCCTCCTGAGTAGCTGAAACTATAGGCTCAAGCCACTATGCCCAGTTAATTTTGCTATTTTTTGTAGAGACAGGGGTCTCTCTCTTGCTCAGGCTGGTCTTGAACTCCTGACCCCAAGCGATCCTCTCATGTTGGCCTCCCAGAATGCTAGGATTACAGGCGTGAGCCACTGCCCCTGGCCTGAGTATGTTTGATTTTTATTTAGTTTTTGGACTTAGGTACTATTATACTTAAGTACATTTGTACTATTGTATAGAACAGTCTTAAAGTTACTCTTTTAAAGGCTTTTTGCTGTTTATTATATCTCATATAAGATTAATTGGATAGGATGCATTTCAGTGGAAAATATTAGAAGCCTGCAGCCAGGAAAATTTATAAATATATGTCTTACCTACTACTGGTTTATTTAAAAACTTTTAAATAACCACTAATATTAATTAACATCCTTTGAAGGCATTTTTAAAACCCCACTCTTCCTATTACTTTATTCTACAGTTGCTGAGTAATGATAGCACTGAAGAAATAATGTTCATGTTTTTTTCAAAGAGCTGCTTCTGACAGGAAAATGCTTAGTAATGACAAAGGCACGCCCTCCAATTCCGTGGCCATTTTGTACTGTAGTTCTGGAGAAACAAGTGGGAATCATCAAAGAAAGAAGCATATGGATCACAAAAGAATTCGTATACGCAGCAATACATTTTCATCTAAGTCAACTGGAGAAATTAAAACTATGCCGTCTGTGAGTAGTTTAATTAGTTGGGCCAATTTTAATGGACCCTCTTGGCTTAGTCTTTTTTAATTCTATGATTAGATTTTGCTTTGCCAATTAATTAATGCTTAGATTTAGGACTTTCCTGGTATAGTAATTGAAAAGTTATGTTGAAATATGTAAACTCCAAAAAGTATTTCCTATTATTTTATAATATCTTTAACTTTGCAGATTACTATCCTATGATATTACCCTAGGTTTAAGGGAGGGAAAGGCAGTAAGTATTTAATTTCAAATTATACTTTCTAATTGTGTACTGAATTAAAGATAAGTAAAAAGTCTATAGAAATTCACTATATTGGCATTCTAAATTGGTGAGGGGAAATTTAGTTTCCATTGTAGGGTTTTGTCGATTTTGACAGTGTTTAACTCTTTAAATAGCTTCATTAAAAATTGAGAAAATTGCTGCCTTGTCTAATTTTTTAATGACAGTCTTCCTCATCAGTTTATTTCGTGTTGTTCTACAGCTAGCCTAGAAAGAAATACGGAAATTGTAGTAATTAACAATGGGGGTTTATCCTTTTCAACATTTATGGCGTTTTTAAAAAAAGAGAATTGCTGTTCTGTATATGATAATCACTTTAAGACCTAGAATTTTAAGCTATATTCAAAGATAAGAGATTTTAAAAATGTTTTAAAATAACTAATAGGTAATTATTTCAAGGCAGATATTCTCCCATCAAATACCTTTAATTACTGATATCTTTTCCTTAAAGAAATTAAAAATTGATACAAAGTTTTAAAGAAAAGTTACCTATAAATAACTTGAATTCTGTAATTTGGGATTGGAAGTCAAAGTGACTGGAATTCTGTAACTTCTTGGTCCATTGAACCAGGTTGAGCACAGATTCATATAGGAGGGAAGTCAGGTTAACAACATTACTTCTCAAACGTTCCGCAATTTCAGGTTTCTATGCCACTGCTTTGTGCCTCATACAGTCTTCTCTGTTAGTAGCTAGTGTGCCTGTGTTTTCTTGTTGCTTTTTTGTTTTAATATGGACTGCAGAGCCTAAATAACATCTGACAATAGTTACTATTTTGCCAGACCTAATAGTGTGGTTTTGATATAGTATTGACATTTTAAATAACGGAATGTGTAATAGTGGAAGTAGATCATTAGTTTTTATATGGAAAAGTGCATAGGATCGTTCCATTAATTTGCTAAACTAATTTAATTGAGCACCTTTTTTGTAGGCCTTATGCTGGGTACCTTTTCCCACATAGATAATACATGAATATGTGCTCATTATAAAAAATTCACATAATACAGGGAAAGCATTAGCTTTCCCTTATTCCCCTTTTTCCTCCCCAGATCTCCTTTTCTCCACTAAAGTAACCACTACAGTCACTTTGGTATATTTTCTTCCAGACTATCTTCAGTGCAATTACATTCTTATATATGTATGTATATAGTAATATATATGTGTGTGTGTGTCTATGTTTGTGTGAAGCACATAGATATATTGTATAATTTGATTTTGTGGGTTTTTTAAAAAACACAAATGGTGTACTTAAGTGGTTACAGTAGTTAGTATTCTTGTATGTATATTTTATCATACTTTTATAATTATGTCTATAAGATAGATGCCTAATAATGGAATTGCTAGGTCAATGGATATTTGCATTTATATTTTTATACCTATACTCCCACTAATAGTCGCTTGTCAACATTAAAAATTCTCAGACTTAAATGTTGCCAACTAACAGATAAAAATTTTGTCTTTCTTTCATTATGCATTTCTTCAAAGATGAAGTTAAACATGTTTTCATTTGTATTTTTTTCTTTGAACTGCATCTTTTTATTCTTTTATACCCATTTATACAGTTTAAAAAATATTTTTCTTATTGGTTTATATGGACTTACTGTAAATTAAAAAATGTTGGCCAGGCACGGTGGCTCATGCCTGTAATCCTAGCACTCTGGGAGGCAGAGGTGGGTGGATCATTTGAGCTCAGGAGTTCAAGACCAGCCTGAGCAAGAGCGAGATCCTGTCTCTATTATAAAAAATTAAAAAAAAAAAGTTGTATCATATATCAGCTGAATTTTTTCTTCATTTCCAATGAGTTGTTTTTATAGATTTATTTTTAATTTGTATAAATTTATGGAGTACAAGTACAATTTTGTTACATACATAGATTACATAGTGGTGAAGTCAGGGCTTTTAGGGTATCCATCACCTGAATAATGTACATTGTACCTATTAAGTAATTTCTTATCATCTACCCTCCTCCTATCAATAAGAGTTGTTCTGCTGGATGTAGTGGCTTATGCCTGTAAACCCAGTACTTTATTTTATTTTTTTCTTTATTTTAGCGAAATATGGGGGTACAAGTATTAAGGTTACATATATTACTCATGCTCCCCTCCCCCCTTGAGTAAGAGCTTCAAGCGTATCCATCCCCCAAACTTTGCACCTCTTACTCATTGTATTTGTATATACCCATCCCCTCCTCTCCCTTCCCACCTGCCTGACACCCGATAAATGTTATTCCTATATGTCCACTTAGGTGTTGATCTGTTGATACCAATTTGCTGGTGAGTACATGTGGTGCTTGTTTTTCCATTCTTGAGATACATCACTTAGTAGAATGGGTTCCAGCTCTATCCAGGAATATACAAGAGGTGCTATATCACCATTGTTTCTTAAAGCTGAGTAGCACTCCATGGTATACATATACCACATTTTATTAATCCTCTTATGAATTGATGGGCACTTGGGTTGTTTCCACAGCTTTGCAATTGTGAATTGTGCTGCTATAAACATTTGATAAACCCAGTACTTTAGATTGAAGCTGGAGGATTGCTTGAGGCCAGGAGTTGCAGACCAGCCTGGGCAACACGGCAAGACCCTGTCTCTACAAAAAATTTAAAAAATCACTGGGCATGGTGACATGTACTTGTTGTCCCATCTACTCAGGAGGCTAAGGTGGGAAGATCTCTTGAGCCCAGGAGTTTGAGGGTATAGTGAGCTATGATTGTGCCACTGCATTCAGCCTAGGTGACAGAGCGAGACCCTGCCTCAAAAAAAAAAAAAAAAAGAGTTTAAAAACCCATTGAACTAATTTTAAAGTTAAAGTAATTTGTAAGAATTAAGTACTGTTGTTTTTATAGTCCCCAAGAATCTTTGCAGCCAAGATCTAGCCTTGCATAACCTGAGGCAAATGTTCTTACTAAATTCTTATATATGAATTATAGCTCATCTGAAACAAAAATAAGATAATTGGAAATACATGTAGACATTATTAGGAGAATAATACTAACCTATTTTAACTTTTCTAAGTTAATCTGCTAAATAGTTGAAAATTACAAGTCAAACTATATATATTATCACATTAGACCAAGTTAATAAATTTGTTTACTCAAAATTATTTGCAATATAGTGGAATAGGTAACAGTACTGGCTCTATCAGGTTTTTCTGACACGGAAAAATCCTTGTTCTGTCATTTACTTTTCTTGTGACCTTGAGCAAGTTACTTGGTACCTCTGTGCCTTAGTTTCCTCAGATCTGAAATGAGCCACGCCTCATAAGGTTATGGCAAAGATGAGACAAATTAGGATATAAAAGTACTTAGATTACTCTCTGGATAGTCTGGGTACTTAATAAATGTTTAGTGCTGCTAGTATTTGGGGGGAGATGGATGGGGAAGAAATCAACCAAGCAGGTGAAAACCTAAACTGATCATCTTCCTTTGAGAAAAAAGTACATCTCAGCAGTATCAAGCGGAATTAGCAGCCTCCATTGACATCACCAAACCAAGGTTAAAGTTACTATAACCTTAGAAGTGGGCAGTGGGAGATGATCAAGGGCCATTTCCAGACACCTGCCACTTATGGCCCCCATAGCCTGTGGGGGAAAAGTACTAGAATATTATGTTGTTTTGTTTAGTTTGCACTATCTTCATATTGGTACCAAGTGTGGCTCTATTCTCCTTGGAAACTAAATTTCTGAATTGGTAAACCACTGCTTTTTGATTATTTTTCTTCTTTGAGTTTATACCTGAAAATTTCTCTCTAGTTTCTGCCTGATTCCCATTTGCTACTTTATATTAACCTTAGGCTAATAAATATAGAGCTCCCTCTTAAGGGTAAGTAAACAAAAGTCATGAAGTCTGTAGATCATAAGATCATCAGTTGTTCTTTTTTATTTCGTTTTGTTTTGAGACAGAGTCTCATTCTTTTGCCCAGGCTGGAGTGCAGTGGCATGATCATAGCTCACTGCCGCCTTGAACTCCAGGGCTCGAATGATCCTCCTGCTTCAGCCTCCTGAGTAGCTAGGACTATAGGTATGTGCAGCCATGCCTGGCTGATTTTTTAAAATTTTTTGTGAAGACAGGGTCTTGCTATGTTGCCCAGGCTGGTTTCGAACTCCTGGCCTCAAGCCATCCTCCTGCCTCAGCTTCCAAAGTGCTAGGATTACAGGTATGAGCCACCATGCCTAGGCAGAACACCAATTCTATATGTGCTTGGAGGAATTGCCATTTTCTAAAATATTTTTACAGGGAAAAAAGGTCTGCATTTGTATGTTCCCAAATTCTGCGTCTTCTATGAAACTTAAAGCCACTAGTGAAAGGGAACAATTTTAGATGAGGACAATTTGAAGACAGAGAAAATCTGATTGAATTAAAAATTGTGCCTTCTAGGGGTCAGCATTTTGGACCTCATAGAATGTAAATATGATATATATGACAGATTTGAGAGAGGTTGTTTGTTACTTCTAAATCTCCTTTTTTCTCAAAGAGACAATTTTATTTTAGTTAAAACAATTAGTATGATAGTTAAGAGTATAGGCTCTGGAATCAGACCAGTTTCATTTATGTTCAGATGAGTGAGTTTGGCCACGTTATAACCTCTATATGACTCAATTTCCTCATCTGTGAAACTATTAATAATAATCTGTAACTATTAATAATACCTTTTCACAGGATTGTTGTTAAAATTAGATGAGGTATTATAAAATATGCTTAACTCAGTGCTTAGCAGATAAGTAACCTAACAAATGTTAATGACTTTTAGTGTTACTATTATTATTTTTCAGGCTTGGCCCTACTCTTTTCTAAAATATACTTTTTTTTTTAAAGGGTCAGAAAACCACTCTTGAGTCTCGAACCCCAGTGCAGGGATTAGATGGATGAAAAGTCCAGCGTGAGGAAGTAACCACTTGAGCTAATGCCAGCCCCTCTTTTCTAAAATATGTAATAACTCTCTTAACTTCTCATATGTATGCTTTTATACCTACATGTCATATCGTTTACCATATTTTTATATGCTAAAAATTTGAATCTATGCATTCAATAGGTCACTCTCGTGATCTCCAGGCATTTTAGGTGTAAGTGATTCACATTTGACTATCTCACAGGCACTTCTAACTTACTGCCTTCCTCCTCAGCCTCCTCAGACTTGTTGCTTCATCACTATTTTATATTTCAGTAAATAGCACCACTTAATTGTTCAAACCAGAAATCTAGGGTTCACCTTGGTCTCTCCATTGTGACCATTTTCAATTAGTAACCAAGTCATTTTGATTTTAATATCTAAACACATTTATTAAATTTTTCCACTTCTCTATACCTCTTGTAGTCCAAATTGTCTGACAAGAGGAGACTGGATAATAATAATACATTCATAGAATTGGAATGCTTATGACGACACTAAAAAGGAATAAGGAAAAAGGAATATATGTCCTAATATGGAAAGATCTCTAAGATGTATTAAGGGAAGAAAGCCAGGTGCAGAGAAAGGTACATAGTATAGTTCCATTTGTGGAAAAATTTTAAAGGGTATTCATCTATTCATAAATGGATACTAAATTTTGAGAGAAGGATTCATAAGCTAAACAATGTTTTTTACCTTTTGAAAGAGAAAGTAGGGGTCAAGGTAGGATGAACAAAGTTATTTCTTATTTTATATCTTTTTGTATTGCTTAAATTTTTTAATATAAAAATAGCAAAGCAGGCCGGGCGCGGTGGCTCCTGCCTGTAATCCTAGCACTCTGGGAGGCTGAGGCGGGCAGATCACTCGAGGTCAGGAGTTCGAAACCAGCCTGACCAAGAGCGAGACCCCCCATCTCTACTATAAATAGAAATAAATTAATTGGCCAACTAATATATATAGAAAAAATTAGCCGGGGATGGTGGCACATGCCTGTAGTCCCAGCTACTCGGGAGGCTGAGGCAGAAGGATTGCTTGAGCCCGGGAGTTTGAGGTTGCTGTGAGCTAGGCTGATGCCACGGCACTCACTCTAGCCTGGGCAACAAAGTGAGACTCTGTCTCAAAAAGAAAAAAGAAAAAATAGCAAAGCAGCAGAAATAATAAATAAATAAAAATCCATGAGGTTGAGTAATTGAGCTTAGTTTCCTTTTATAGGTGAAATTAACTAAACTTTTTCTTGTATATCCCCAGAGAGAATTTAATGGCAGAAAACTGCTAAAGTATTAGAACTCTATTGCCTGACACATAGTATATGCTCAATAAATATTTGGTTAGTGATAAATGAATAAATGATAATTGCCCATTTTCTAACCAGATGATCTTCCACTGGATCTTTCCACTGCTGTTAGCAATCAGTCATTGGTAGCTGTAAGACAGAATATATAGTTGTAAGGAACGAGAATCAGAATTTGGCCAATAGTTGTTGCAGACTACAAATTACTCTTCTAAAAGGATATATGGCTCTGAGATCAGCTCTTCTGGAAGAGGGAAGGAAAGAGTCTCAAGGGTGCATCAGGGTTATTGTGAAGAGCATGAAGGGTTCAGATTGGGACAGAAGAAGCCACAGAGAAGAAAAACAGAAAGAAACATTGTAATAATAACAGTGTTGAGCTGCAAAATAGAAGGAGGCTGGCAGTTTTTTAACCTGATGGAGATGCTGGATTGTGGACCTATACACCGTGGTCTCCAACCTTTTTGGCACTAGGGACCAGTTTCATGAAAGATAGTTTTTCCACAGATGGGGGTGGGGGGTAGGGAGGTAGGGGAGGAGGTGGAGTTCAGGCAGTGATGCCAGTGAAGGGGACCGGCTGTAAATACAGATGAAGTTTTGCTCTGCACACTGCTCACCTTCTGCTTTGCGCCTCCCCCCCAAGTTTCATAGAAGACAATTTTTCCACAGATGGGGGGAGGCGCAAGGATGCAGACCAGGTGCAGCATCCAGTCCCTAATAGGCCATGGACTGGTACTGGTCCACAGCCTGGGGGTTGGGGACCACAGGCTTGTAGGATTCACACTGACAGCGTGTCAGTAGCTAAAGGAAACCACTCAGTAAGGTGCCATTTGTGGAAGAGGCTAGGTTTATTTAGATATTAAACTTTCCTAGTTAATATTTGTGGCCCAGTTATATGTACATTTCTTTTTTATGTAGAGATCCCAACAGAATTTTTTTAAATAAGGAAATTATTTTATTGGATGACTGAAGTTCAGTCAGATAAACATGAAGTTCATGTAGACATAATGTCCTAATAATTTGGCTCACCTAGAAGTCTTAAAGTTTTTAAAATTTACATCATTACTAGAGTAAAATGTGAGGTTATACAGAAAATTATTTTTCTTCAGATACTTTTACTATTATACTAACATTTCTGAGCCTATTTACTGGTTCATATTGATCATCACAGTAGTTATTTAAGTATAACCGAGTGCTACAGTTATTTTGGTTTTATATAATATTAGTGGCTGATTAAAATTTCAATGCATAAACTCTGATGCAGTTATTTTGAAGATAACTCATTTGACTCTTAGAAAACCTGTTGAGTTTTTAGATTGTAAGTAATGGAAAAACATTAAATAACTAATTTTCCATTTTGGTTTTTGCTTTTTGAATCTAGCGTTCTCCCAAAATGAAAACTAGATAATGAACGCAGATGCTATGCCACCCATTTTTGTGTTTTTGTTTATTTGTTTGAGACAGGGTCTTACTTTGTTGCCCAGGCTGGAGTGCAGTGGCCTCATCATAGCTCACTGCAACCTCAAATTCCTGGGCTCAAGGGATCCTCCTACATCAGCCTCCCAAGTAGCTGGAACTACAGTTCCATATCACCACAAGCAGCTAATTTTTCTATTTTTAGTAGAGATAGGGTATGGCTGTTGCTTAGGCTGGTCTCAAACTCCTGGCCTCAAGCAATCCTCCCACCTCAGCCTCTCAGAGTGGTAGGATTACTGGCATGAGCCACTGTACCTTGCTGGTTTTTCAACCTATGATTCTTTATACTCTAAAACAGATTTCTCAACCTTGGCACTATTGACATTTTGGGCTAGATAACTCTTTGTGAGGGTTGCCCTGTGTAATGTAGGATGTTGGACAGCATTCTGACCTCTGTTCACTAGCTGCCAGTCGTACTCCCCACATACACCCGTTAGTTTCTTTTTTTTTTTTATTTATTTATTTTTTGAGACAGAGTCTCACTTTGTTGCCCAAGCTAGAGGTGCGGTGGCATCAGCCTAGCTCACAGCAACCTCAAACTCCTGAGCTCGAGCAATCCTTCTGCCTCAGTCTCCCGAGTAGCTGGGACTACAGCCATGAGCCACCATGCCCGGCTAATTTTCTCTATATATTTTTAGTTGTCCAATTAATTTCTTTCTATTTTTAGTAGAGACAGGGTCTCGCTCTTGCTCAGGCTGGTTTCAAACTCCTGACCTTGAGCAATCCACCAGCCTTGGCCTCCCAGAGTGCTAGGATTACAAGAATGAGCCACCGTGCCCAGCCCACCGTTAGGTTTTACAATGAAAAATGTCTTCAGACATTCTCAAATATTGGGCAGCAATGGGGGTTATACAGTGATGATCTACTGTTATTGAAAACTGCTGCTTTGTAAGAACATAGTTTATTGTATGTGTTTTTTGTTTTTAATTATTTTATTTAGCGGCAATTTTAAAACATGGCTCCAAAATCACATAATTTAGAATTGCATATTCCATGCACTTTACATTACTTTGTGGAAAGAAAGTATGAATAATTTAAATTAACAGCTAATTAGACACTTATTTGTCCCTCCACTGAGACTGGTAACTTGAAATCATGGTGTTAGAGGATACCTTTTTTTTTTTTTTTTTTTTTTTTTGAGACAGAGTCTCACTTTAATGCCCAGGCTACAGTGAGTGCCGTGGCGTCAGCCTAGCTCACAGCAACCTCAAACTCCTGGGCTCAAGCAATCCTGCTGCCTCAGCCTCCCAAGTAGCTGGGACTACAGGCATGTGCCACCATGCCCGGCTAATTTTTTCTATATCTTAGTTGGCCAATTAATTTCTTTCTATTTATAGTAGAGATGGGGTCTCGCTCTTGCTCAGGCTGGTCTCGAACTCCCGAGCTCAAAGGATCTGCCCACCTCGGCCTCCCAGAGAGCTAGGATTACAGGCTTGAGCCACCGCGCCCGGCCTAGAGGATACCTTTGACATTTGTTATCCTTGGTGGGAGTATTGAGAGGCCTGGGCATTGTTGCAGGAATTCTGCAAGTTCAAATACTTGCCCAGCATTATCTGAATATTTTATATGAAGACATAAAATATCAAGTGTACATGTTATACTAGTTGATGCATGTGTGATTAACTCACAAATTCATTTTAGATCTTGCTATGTTAACATTTGCTTATTTATTTATTTATTTATTTATTTTTTATTTCGGCATATGATGGGGATACAGATTTTAAGGTTTCAATAAACATTTGCTTTTTGTTATGTTCTCTTTCAATAGACATTAAAAGTACCACTACCTAATTAAAACAAAGCATTGCAAAGGCCAAAAAATTTAAAAAAAAGAAAGTACCACTACCACTATATGGAAGTTTGTAAGACTTGATTTGTCTTTTTCTTTTTTAACTAAAAAAAGAATTTTTTTTTTTTAGAGCCAGTTCTTGCTGTGTTGCCAAGGCTGGATGGAGTGCAGTGGCTATTCATAGGTGTGATCGTAGTGCACTACAGCCTCAAACTCCTGGCCTTAAGTGATCCTCCCACCTAAGCCTCCTGAGTATCTGGTACTACAGGTGAAGGATTAATAAATGTGGTATATGTGTATCATGGAATACTACTTAGCCACAAAAAACTTGGTGAACTGACACCTCTTGTATTATCCCGGATCAAACTGGAGACCATTCTTATAAATGAAGTATCGTAAGAATGGATAAGCAAGTGCCACATGTACTCACCATTTAATTGGTACTAATTGAACAGTACTTATGTGCACATATCATAGTAACATTATTTGGGTGTTGAGCAGGTGGGAGTGGGGAGGAAGAGATAGGTAAATTCACATCTAATGTGTGCGGTACACACTGTCTGGGGGATGGGCACACTTGTAGCTCTCACTCCGGCGGTGCAAAGGCAATATATATAACCTAAACGTTTATACCCCCATAATATTCTGAAATAAAAAATTTAGGCTGGGCGCAGTGGCTTATGCCTGTAATCCTAGCACTCTGGGAGGCCGAGTGGGCGGATTGTTTGAGCTCAGGAGTCCGAGGCCAGCCTGAGCAAGAGCAAGACTCTGTCTCTACTAAAAAAATAGAAAAGATGCTAGAGGTCAGGAGTTTGAAAAACTAGAAAAGAAATGAGCTGGACAACTAAAAATATATAGAAAAAATTAGCCAGCATGGTGGTGCATGCCTGTAGTCCCAGCTATTCGGGAGGCTGAGGCAGTAGGATTGCTTGAGCCCAGAAGTTTAAGGTTGCTGTGAGCTAGGCTAATGCCATGTCACTCTAGCCTGGACAACAGAGTGAGACTCTGTCTCAAAAAAAAAAAAAAATTATGAAAAGCAAAATAAATATATAAAATATAAGGTAATCTTCCCTCAGTTTAGAATAATAAGTTAAAGTTTTTAATATTTTTACCATTATCTTTTTTAAACCTTTTATACTAGAATCTAGGAAAACTTAGCATCTGATTTTTAAAAGACATTTATTATGGACTTTAAAATTATATATAAAAAGAGAATACTACAATGAAAACTCCATGTACCTATCACTCAGCTTCAGCTTTAGCAGCTTTTAATTTTATCAAACTGCCTCATTTCCCACCCCTTCCTTTTGTCTTGGAGTATTTTAAAGCAAATCCCAGACATTACCTAATTTCACCTGTAAATGCATCATATGTACCTGTAACAGATAAGTACTTGCTATGGTTTGTATGTGGTTTGTCCTCATCACAACTCAAGTTGAAATTTAATTGCCAACATAACATAACGGCGTTGGGAGGTGGAACCTTTAAGAGGAGTGGCCTCATTGGGAAGCATTTAGGTCATGTGGGCTATGCCCTTGTGGGTGGCTTGGTGCTATTCTTATGGTAGTGAGTGAGTTCTTTCTCAAAACTGGATTAGTTTTCTTGAAAATGGATTAGTTCCCACAAGAATGGGTTGTTAAAAAAACAAGGATGTTCTTTGTGTTTGGCCCCTTCACTGGTGTCCACTTCCCCTTTGACCTCTGCCATGTTATGTCACAGCAGGAAAGTCCTTGCTGTAAGCCAGCGCCATGCCCTTAAACTTCACAGCCTACAGAGCTGTGAACTAAATAAACTTCTTTTCTTTATAAATTACCCAGTGTCAGGTATTCTGTTATAGCAATACAAAATGGACTAAGACTGGGCTTTTTTAAAAAATGATAACCCTAATAATTCCCCAATATCTCATACCTGATCTGTGTTTAGATTTCCTCAAATTCTCAAAAATATCTTCTTACAGTTGTTCCAACCAGGATTGAAGCAAGGTCCATATGTTGCATTTAGGTAATATGCCCCTGTAGTCTTTAACATTTTCCCCACCCCCTTACCTTTTTTATATCATTTGTTTATTGAAGAAAGTGGGCAATTTGATCTGTCAAATTTCTCTATTCTGGATTTAGTTGATTGCGTAGGATAACATGGCATTTGGTTTAGTACAAAATTCTATATTTTAACATACCACTTTTTTATCTTGTTTTTCAGAGAGCATCATGAATTTTATTTTACTACATGAACAAGTTTAGGAATCTCATAACATTTTTATTTTGTACTTAAGGAAGCTGAGACAAAGAAAGGATTTTCCAGAAACAGAGCCTACCTAAAAAGTACCAGACCACTCAGTATTTTCCTTGGTAATGTTGAAAGCCTGATAAACCATAGTCTTATCAGAAGTATCACAGGATGAAACATTTTAGCAAAGACCTCTGCTTGTTTTGTTTTATCCCATGCCTAAATGTTTCCTGGCACATAGGGGATGTTTAGTAAGTATTAATATTTATTATCAAATGACTTCCCTAATTCTGCCATCTTTGGCCTATTTCTCTCTGGTCATAGACCCGAAAGCTTACAACTTGTTCTCTCTGTAAGAGTTTAAAGCAGTTTAGAAGAGTGAAGCTAGTAATAAAGCATTTTACCCATCGCTTCCATTTCTGAACTAGTTAATCTTCATTTTAAAATGCAGGCCAGGCACAGTGGCTCACACCTGTAATCCCAGTGTTTTAGGAGGCTGAAGTGGGCAGGTCAGTTGAGGCCAGGAGTTGAGACCAGCCTGGTCAACATAGCAAGACCCCTGCCTCTACAAAAAAAAATTTGAAATAATAGCCAGGCATGTACCTGTAGCCCTGATTCTGGAAGATTGCTTGAGCCCAGGAATTCAAGGTACAGTGAGCTATGATCATGCTACTGCTCTTGAGCCTGGGCAACAGAGAGAAACCCTGTCTCTTAAAAAAAAAAAAAGCAAACCAGCAATAATGATACTGACACTTTACAGAATGCAGCCTAGATCATGAAGAAAATAAGCAGTACATTAAATGGGTAGTTCATACTTTATATATCCACTAGGGTAGGGGATCTGATATCGTTAAGTGGACTGGGGAGGGAGGCTGGCATGCAGTACCAGTAGTGTAAGACTTGAATGGGTCATTTTTCTTGAAGTCCTTCTTCAGCAAAAATCTTGGGGTTTTCTGTCGATTTTTGTTTATTTTTCTTGCAAAAATATGTTTCTGCCACTAGAACCAAAGTCTTGGCTTTTTCATTTAGCAAAATTCTTTCTGGTGTTATGATATGTGTTTTCTGTCAGCTAAGATTTACAGGAATAGTGAACCAGAAGGATTTCCTGAGGAGGAGCTCCCACATGCTGTGTCTGAGGTTTCTCATATTTCTTTTGGCAACAGTAACATTCTCCAATAGTTTGAAATTACAGTTTGAGTCCAGTTCTAATGACTTGTCTTCAGAAAACAATTAAAATATTTGTGGTTGTATTTTTCTTCAACCAGTGGAATAAAGTTATAATAATAGAGAAAACTGCCCCACCTTGCTGTGAAAGAAAAAATAAAAATAAATCATCTATATTTGGTGATCATGTTTTAATACTAAGACATTATTTACTTTTTTCACTCATTTTTTCATGCATGCACAGTATACAAGAAGCTCATGAGTATGGTTGCATATTCTACGTTAAAATGAACCTTTTTGAAGCTATTACTTGTTGAGTTTTGATACGGCTATTCTTTGATACTACAGTTATCAGAAAAGGCTTTTTTTTTTTTAAGACAGAGTCTTGCTTTGTCACCCTAGGTAGAATGCAGTGACATCATCATAGTTCACTGCAACCTCAAACCCCTGGGTTCAAGGGATCCTCCCACCTCGGCCTTCCCAGTAGCTGGGGCTATAGGTATGCACCACCATGCTTGACCAATTTTTTTCTGATTTTTGTAGAGACGTGGGTCTCCCTCTTGGTCAGGCTATTCTTGAACTCCTTAGCTCAAGTAATTCTCCTCCCTTGGCCTCCAAGAGTGCTAGGATTACAGGCATGAGGCACCACACCCAGCAGAAAAGGCTATTAAAATATTTCTCCCTTTCCAACTACATATCTATTAATGGCTTGATTTTTCTGTATACTTTACCCAAAACCGTAAATTGCCACATATTGAATGCAGAAGCAAATGTAAGAATCCAGCATTGTTCTACTAAGCCAGAAGATGAAAAGATTTGCAAAAATGTAAAACAGTCCACTCTTCTCAATAAACTTGTTTTATTTTGTAAAATTTTTTCATTAAAAATATGTTGTTTACATTAACATTGTAATGGGCGTATTGCTGTTTTTAAGTAAAATAATAAATATTTAATTTTTTTAGTTTTAATTTCTAATACGATGAATGTCATTAGACATCTACATAAACAAAAGCTCTTTGAGGCCCTCAATAATTTTTAAGACCATAAGGAATCCTAAGACCAAAAAAATCGAGACCCACTGGTCAGGATGTGATTTTTCTGAAACCAATTAATAATACACAGATTATTTGGCAGTTTCAGAGAAAAAGTGATAGTAATTTTATCCCCAAACATTTTAAAAGAATTAATGTAAACATAATGAATAGAGTTTTAGTGTTCATACAGTATCTGGGTTTGTATGTGTTAGGAAGTGATATATTTGCACTAATAGCCAAAAATAGAGGTGTATAAATGTAAAATGTAGTGGTAGATGACTAGAAACTATTTTATTGGACTTGTAATACATTCGTTCCTGTCTCCAAAAGATTGTCTTCTATGAAACTTTGTCAAATTGTTACAGAAAGCCATGTAACAAAGTATAGTGATAACCTTAGCAAGCCAACTTTTTCTGGAAGGGTCATACATTACTTTCTAGGATGAAAGTGATGAAGTTTGTCACTAAAAATGGAGAAGAAACCAAAACTACTAAGGCATCATTTAGTTACATAGCAGAAATGGTTATATCACACCTTTAGCAAGAAGCTTGTGTAACCAGCCAGAAAGTTGAGAAATTTTATGTTTGCAGAAGAACTTACTGGTAGAATTTACTGTGTCACATGATGCTATTGGACATTATCTTTGGTGTACAAGGTGAATGATTAATGCTGCTGTTTTTGTGAAGTATGAAATAGCAAGTGTTCCAGTTTATGATGATTCAAACTGAGTACATATGCTCTAAGCTTATATGCAGAACACATATGAAAAAGTATTCATTGTTTCTCTTCTATCATTGTTAAAAAATTCTATGCTACAGGTAATCCATTTTGTTATTTTCTGTGCTGTGACATAAACTGGAAAAGGAAGGGACATTGGGGTCAGTGCTGAGGGGGCATCAGCTATATGTGCAGTAAAAAATAATGTCACAATCTAAATGAAAAGAAATTTACCGTCACCCCCAGTCTCTAAGCCTCTTTCCAGAGAACACATAGCAGACAAGAGTGTGCCTCCAGATCTTGATTGAGACTTTAATTAGAACAGGGGTCAGCAAATTAAGGCTATTGGGCCAGATTTGCCAGTCCCATTGCCCATTTTTGTATGACTGGTGAGCAAATAATGGTTTCAATGTTTTTAAATGGTTGGGGAATATATCAAAAGAATGGTTTTGTGACACATGAAAATTATTTGAAGTTCGAATTTTGGTGTCCATAAATAAAGTTTTATTGGGACGTAACAACACTCATTGGTTTACTTATTGTCTGTGTTTGCTTTCTCACTGTAGTAGCAGACTTGATTAGTTGTGACAGAGACCATATGGCCTGCAAAGCCTAAAATATTTACTATCTGGCCTTTTACAGAAAAAGGTTTCTGACCCTGAATTAGAGTAACTCCACTTTGATCAGTCTTATTTATTGTTCTTCCCACATGGGAGTTCATTTGAAGAAAGAGTTCTACTGCCTCAAAAACAAGTTTTTTTCTTAAAGTATGTAAACTTTTCAAAAGGTCAGCCCAAACAAATGAACTAGCATTCTTGTTCTTTTGTCACCCTGGAGCACGGTTGGATGAGGGTTACAGTTCAATTTGAAACTACAGATTAGTTTAAGGCAATATTTGAATATATACTATGGGTGATACAGAGATTAACTATTTTTTGCCACCAGAGATTTAAAATCTGGTGGAGGGATAAGAAAGATATGCCTCCTTATAATTTTTAAAATATTTTTCTTAAAAAAGAGATTAAATATAGCTTTTGATTCAATTCCTGTTTTCTCAAATTGATACCCAGCACATTGCTTTCAGACCAGCAAATTCCCACTCTTTGTCATTCTTCCGAATCTAAGAATATATCCCCTAAAAGTTTTTGTCTAATTTAGCTGTCTTTCCTCTGTTTCCATAGCATCCAATACATCCCTGTCATTGTTAACTTGTTTAGTGACTTCATACTAAACTATAAGTAAGTTTTTGGTGTCTTCCTCACTAGACACAGGGGAACTATTTCTTATTTTAGGTAGTGTAGTATAATATTTCAGAGTATTGGCTTTGGAGTCAGACTTCTCAGTCAATCCTGTTTCTCCTACTTTCTCTGGGTGAATCTGTTTCCTCATCTATGAAATGGGAATAACAATAATAATGATGATGATGATGATGATAATCATAATAGCATTTAGGGTTTGTTTTGAACCTTTACTGAGAAATGCTAGTAAAATACTTAATTAAGATTTTGCCATGTGTTACTTTGTTAGCTATGATGTTGGGTTTTTGTTGTTGCTGTTACATCTCTAACATCTAACTAAAGTACAGTCTTTTTGAAGATTTAGATATTTTGTTGAATGGAACCAAGATTTATTTTTAAACATGTTACCAGCTTTGTGCTTTAGAGAAGGTTGAAAGTTCAAATTAAAGCTTTCTAATTATCCAGAAAAAGTTATTGAGTAGATTTACATCAAACAGTGCTGTTGATATTTCTTTTTGATGGGGTTGGAGTGATTGGGGGTGGGAGTGCTATTCCAAAAACCTGTTCTCTTTCCACATAGCTTATATACAGTTAAAAGTGTAAATTGAGTGCTTACTATGTGCCAGAGACTGTTGTAATGTTATATGTTAATTTAGTTCTCATAAGAAATCTTTGAACTAAGTGTTATTATTACTCCCATTTTTAGATGAGACAGCAGAAGCACAGAAAGATTATAAATTGCCATAGATTATTTTAGTTAGTAAGAGGCAGAGTTGAGATTTAAACCTATTTGCCTCCAGAGTTTGTGCTCTTAACCACTATGTTCTAATGTTTTATTAGCCATACTGTCTCTCATTTGCCATATGCTTGTATGTGAGATATAGCTTATCTAAGGTAACTTTCTTGAAGAGTTTTATGTTTGTTCACAGTGCTGAGCATATGGTAGATAATACATATTTGTGCTTGAATGAATTAATGAGTATGATAGTAAGATAAAATTATAATTAATATAATACAATCACTGTTTAATTGGTTTTGAGTAATAACTATTTTTCACTGTAGATCTTCTTAGGAGCTATCTAGAGCCAGCATTGGCTATTTTGAAGCAGTCTACTCTAAGACTACAAAAATTTGGGCAAAGAAATTGCTTAACAATCTATTTATATTCCTAAATCCATTTTTTCTTGATGGTACTCGCTCAAAAAAATCTGTGTGTTTCTTTTAGAGTTTTTCCATATTTGGGCACTCTGTTGAATTGTTTGTTGATTTATTTCTGTTAAATGGTATCTTTCTTATTGTTTGTTTATTTATTTCAATAGATTTAGGGGTCACAAGTGTTTTTTGTTATGTGGATGAATTGTATAATGCTGAAGTCAGGGCTCTGGTGTACCCGTCACTAGAATAGTGTACATTGTTACCCAATAGATAGATTTTTATCCTTCATCCCTGTCAGCCTACCCCCTTCTTAGTTTTCAATGCCCATTACACTGCTTTATGATCATATATAGCCATCACTTAACTCCCACTTATAAGTGAGAACATGTGGTATTTGTTTTTCCATTCCTGAGATACTTCACTTAGGATAATGTTCTCCAGTCCCATCTAAGTTGCTGCAAAAGACATTATTTCATTCCTCTATATGGCAGAGTAGTACTCCATGGTATATATATACCACATATTCTTTAACCACTTATCAAGTGATGATCAACCTGATTCTATATCCTTGCAATTGTGAATTGTGCTGTGATAAATATTCAGGTGCAGGTGTCTTTTCTTATAAAATGACTTTTTTTCATTTGGGTAGATAGCTAGTAGTGGGATTGCTAGATCAAATGGTAGGTCTACTTTTATTTCTTTGAGGAATTTCCAGACTGTTTTCCATAGACGTACTAGTTTACATTCCCACCAACAGTGTGTAAGTGTTTTCTTTTTTCACTGCATCTGTGTCAACATCTATTGTTTTTTGACTTCTTAATAATTGCCATTCTTACAGGGGTAGGTAGTATCTCATTGTGATTTTAATTTGCATTTCCCTCATGATTAGTGATGTTGAACATATGTTCATGGTTTTTGGCCATTAAATGGCATTGTATTATAACAGATAATTTAATTCTTATAGAAGAAACCTTAAATAAATTGGATATACTAGTTATGATAGTGAGGTTTGATATTGAATTTGGCCTCTAAAACTTTTGAAATAACAACGATCTTGAAATTTGCTTTATTTTATGTGTCTCTTTCAGAATTCTCCACTTTACCAGTACTTGCAGGATCTGGGACACACAGACTTTGAAATATGTTCTTCTTTGTCACCAAAAACAGAAAAATGCATGGCAGAGGGACAACAAAATCCTCCTTCAAGAGTCCTACCAAAAGTAAGAAAGCATGCTCATTCTTTATGGCTTAATCTTTTGTTCTTTACCTTACTGACTATTCAAACTGCTTTTTCCCTTACCCTTGTAAAAAAATAAAAACAAGAAAAAACACCTCATAAGTACCTTCCTGACCTTCCTCACACTGATAAAACTTTATCATACTTTATCACCTGTCTGTTTAGATTAACATGAAGCCTTGCTGCTTGGGAATATTTTGTGGGTAATTTATATCTGCTAAGGAAATTAATATGGTTGAGAATTAAAATATATTATTTGCTTAAATATTGACATTATCCAGAGGGAATCGGGAAAGTATAACAAAACTTTAATGAGAACCCAACTAATAAGAATCCTCTATTAACTGGAATTTTTTTTCTTTAAATCTTTTTTTAAAAGAGAGCACAAACTATAAGAAGGCAAACTAATATTTCTTAAAAACAGTTTCAAGGGTATGCAATGGAGTGTGGGTATTTTACCTCAATTTTTAGTGCCTTTTATATCTATAGAATTATATATTTTTGTATAGTAAATATCTCATAATTGATGTCCAGCAATGAGGCTGCGATATTAGGAGAATATCCATTATGTTCTATAAAATACGTTTAATAGATTCATTTATGTTGTTAGCCATATTTACTAAAATAAGAAGATATTCCAGTACATTTCAGTTTTAACCAAAGGAATTCTAATTAATAGGAAAAAAAAACCGATTTCTTCATTCTTTCAGCATTCTAGTTTAATCAGTATTTTATTATGAGACTCAATTACTATTGGGAGGAGGCATTTTAAGCTTTCAATTACTGATTTACTCCATTGTAATAGGGAGTGAAAGCATGGATTGGCAGAAGGATCCTTTCTCCTAGTCTTACAAAAACACCTAAAATGTGAGTAACCACGCTGGCCCATTTGCAACAACCAAGGAAACAGCGGAGAATTTTTGTTTTGTTTTGTTTTTTAAATTTATTTCTTTTTCTTTTTTTTGAGATAAAGTCTTACTCTATTGCCTCCGCTAGAGTGCAGTGGCATCAGCCTAGCTCACAGCAACCTCAGACTTGTGGGCTCAAGCAAGCCTGAGTAGCTGGGATTACAGACAGGCGCCACCAAGCCTGGCTAATTTTTTCTATTTTTATTAGAGACGGGGTCTCACTATTATTGCTCAGGCTGGTCTTGAACTCCTGAGCTCAAGTGGTCCTCCCGCCTCGGCCTCCTAAAGTGCTAGAGTTACAGGCATGAGCCACCAAGCCAACTTGGAGAATTTTTTGACTAACACCCAAAAGGTGAGAGTTAGGAGAATTAGACCTCACATGGATCAGAACCAGTTTTGCTGGTCCTCCATACTTACCATTTCTTCCCTTGACCCTTTCAAGTATGTTCCTGGGAAAGGTTTTGAAAGAAAAATCTAGATATATCTAATAGGCTATTATAGATTAAAACTTGGATTTGAGATTACTTGGCCAAACAAGACAAAGAAAGAATGGCCAAGCGATGGTCTTGGGGCAGGAGATGGGCATTCACTTCCAGTTTTTTATTTTGTTTTGTTTGGTACAAACATTGGTTTTTAAAGTAGTTAATTCTTGTCATTTATGATAAGTATCTTTATTTATAGAAATGTCTATAAATAAATCAAATGAGAGTTTAAAATTGCATCCCCTCAGAATTTGAGGTATTGTTCCTCAATAGCACAAAAGCACAGCTAGAGGATATTTTTAAAAATTACCATATGTCTAGAAAGTTTATTTTATCTTCATATTGCATATTTCTAAGATAACTTTTTAAGTGTATGAGCTATATTTTTATAAAATAGATTTTTTTCTAAATCTGGGGACTGCTAAATTTTAGAAAGATTGGTTGAATTATTTAGTTCATTCTCAGGGAATGTAATTTTAGAATTGCCCCCAAAATTCTGTTCAAGGAATGAAGTATCAATTATTTTCTTTGAAAAGCAATTTTTTATATAATATATTTTTTTTTTTTTTTTTTTTTTTTTGAGACAGAGTCTCACTCTGTAGCCTGGGCTAGAGTGCTGTGGCATTAGCCTAGCTCACAGCAATCTCAAACTCCTAGGCTCAAGCAGTCCTCTTGACTCAGCCTCCGGAGTAGGTGGGACTATAGACATGCACCACCATGCCCGGTTAATTTTTTCTATTTTTAGTAGAGATGGGGTCTTGTTCTTGCTGAGGCTGGTCTCAAACTCCTGACCTCAAGTGATCATCCTGCCTTGGCCTCCCAAAATGATTACAGGCATGAGCCACCACACCTGGCTATAATATGAATTTTTGATGGAATGGTCCTTAGCATTATTTGCACTGTCTTTCCTAACTTTTACTTCTGTATATGATTTTTGTTAAGTATTTACTGAGTAGTCTGTCCTAGTATTCCTACCATGAATATTCATTCTCTTTTTTTCTGGTCTTTTCCTGTGATTATTCTTAAAGTTCTTTCCATAAGGTTTTAGCATCAGGCCCTCTTCTCAATTTGGTGTCTTCCCTAATCGATATCATCTACTTTTTTGCCTTCATTGGCCATTCTCCAGGCTTTGTTGAATTCCAAATGCTTATTAGACATTTCTATTTTCATGTGTCCCAGGAAGCTCAGATTCGACATGTTTAATATAGGAGTTCTTTCCTCAGCCACCCCCAAAATAAATAAACAAAAAATATGTTCCTTCTATACCCAAACCACCACTCTCTCAGTTATCTTACCATTTCCCATCACTCCTGCATTGCTGTGGTCACTAAGTGACATATCAAGTCAACTTCTATGTCCCTAAAATTTAACCCTTTTTCATTATCATTTTTATATTCATTACCTAATTTTAGGCCTTTATAGTAGTTAAACTGGATTATTAAATGTCTTCCTAGTCATGCTTCTTGGCTATAATTATTTCTTTGGCTATAATCTCTTAATATTTGAGAACTTGGAGCACCCTTTGTTTTCATTCTGAAATAAATACCATAGTCATCTTGACATAGGTAGCATACAGTATTCCAAATATAAATGGGCTGAATCAGTGTGACTTCTGGCTCCTCTGATTTTTAAAAAATGGGATTTCCAGTGATAGGTATACTAAAAGCCTAGACTTCTCCTCTATGCAATTTATCCATGTAACAAAAAACCACTTGTACCCCCTAAGTATACTTTTTAAAAACTCAGATTTCCAGGCCTCATTACAAATCTGTTCAATCAGAATCTTTAGTTTGGAGGCCCAGGAATATGTTTCTAACTAAAATCTGCAGGTGATTCTGATGCACAGTAAGGAGGCTGAGACATGTTGATAAAGAGTATAACAATTTTTTCTCCCTTTTTCTGATAAAAATTCCGATTGATTGGAAGTAAGTTATTTGAAGTTTTTCTGCTGTTTGGGTGTGCTTAATAATCCTATACGATGTCATTCATCTCCTTCAGCGAGGCATCCTGTTAAAAGTGGCTGAAACCATCAAAAGTTGGATTTTTTTTTCTCAATGCAGTAAGAAAGATGACTTACTTCACAAGTTGGTAAGTGTTTACTTCTTTTTGTCACTTTTCAGTTCTCCAATTTATTAGTGAGAGAATTGTTGAAGCAGACTTTGTTTTGTTCCCAATTTGAACAGATTGATTTTTATTAGAAATTCTTTAATAACTGGGAACCTTTTTTCTTTTTTTTTTTTTTGAGACAGAGTCTCACTTTGTTGCCCAGGCTAGAGTGAGTGCCGTGGCGTTAGCCTAGCTCACAGCAACCTCAAACTCCTGGGCTCAAGCAATCCTCCTGCCTCAGCCTCCCAAATAGCTGGGACTATAGGCATGCGCCAGTATGCCTGGCTAATTTTTTTCTATATATATTAGTTGGCCAATTAATGTCTTTCTATTTATAGTAGAGACGGGGTCTTGCTCTTGCTCAGGCTGGTTTCAAACTCCTGACCTCTAGCAGTCTGCCGGCCTTGGCCTCCTAGAGTGCTAGGATTACAGGCGTGAGCCACCACTCCTGGCCTGGGAAGCTTTTAATTTGGGCTTATTGGTATTGTTCATAGCTTTTATAAGAGGTTATTAGCCATTTAGAATGGAATATTCTGATAGTTATTAAAACCTTATTTGTTAAGATTACTAATTTACAACTTCCATCTTCCTCCATTGACAGGTATCCCTCTCAATAGGGAAGGGAATATATTCATCAGTGGGAACAGTTCAATCTCATCAGACTGATACATCACAGAATTTCCCAAAGACTTGAAATAGTCAACATCAAGGGTCTCTGTGATTCCTATGAGGCTTTCTTTTTTTCCTACTTTCTGCTGTAATATAACTCCAACACGGGATATTTCAATATTCTGACATCCTAACAATACAAAATCCATGGAGTTTAGCTAGCAAATTCAAGTTATAAGGTTCTCATGGCTCCCAGAAGGAGTAATCAAGTTATAAGTAAGCAGGTTTCAGGATCCTGTGTTGGCCTGTGACCTTAAAAATTATCATTCTTATAAATTAACATTTGTAAAAACATGGTTTACAAAGTGCTTTCACATTTTTGATTTGGTAATTTGAATAACACTATAAGATTTAGTGTATTTTACCAGTGAGATAGCCAAGGTGCAGACAGTTCAGTTTGTTTTAATAACTTAATAAGTGAATTGTTTGACGTTCAGGCAGAAAATGATAGAGCCAGAAGTTGAACCCAGATCTCCTGGTTCAAGAGCCCATACTGTTTCCACTATAACATACTACCTCTCTAGCTTGAGTATTACTATTTTTTGACTAAAATAACTTTTTTAGCAATCCAAGTTGTCAAGTTCTCTGTTCAGGGTTTCATCTTTGTAGAAGGTGTATTGAAAAGGTCAATGAAGTATCTTGTCATCTACATAGAATGTCATCTTTATCCAGGTGGAGCCTTCTCATTCTTCAGTGATACTATATGGACACATCATACATTTTCTGTGGTGTAATCATAGTCTGCGTACGCCTGGTCTTTTTTTTTTTTTTTGGAGATGGAGTCTCACTCTGTTGCCCGAATTGGAATACAGTGGCGTATTGCAGTGGCGTATTGCACAGCTCATTGGATTTTCAAACTCTTAGGCTGAAGCAGTTCTTCTTCCTCAGGCTCCCAAGTAATTGGGACTACGGGCGCTGCCTGCTACGATGCCCAGCTAATTTTTTCTAGTTTTTGTAAAGACGGGGTCTCACTCTTGCTCAGGCTGGTCTCGAACTCTTGAACTTCTGGCCTCAAGCAATCCTCCCACCTCCAACTCCCAGAGTGCTAGGATTACAGGTGTAAGCCACTGAGCCCAGCCAGGCCTGGTCTTTATACTCTTGGCTGTTTGTCATTGGCCACATGTTTCATGTTATGTTTCACTATAATATAGTGTCAGCTTCTGTATGCATCCTCTTTATGCCTATATTGTAGAGAATTGTAGGAATACATACCTAAGAAATAGTTTACTATTAATGGAACAAGGAATTGTCCACTTGGCTTTTGGCATGAGATTACTTGACTTTTTCTTTTGATTGTGACATATTTGAAATTTTTGTTAGCTATACAGATATTGAAGCAAGCCCTCTTTCCTTTTATAAAAATATTGACAATTGCTCCGTGATATCTGAACATTTTATTATTATTCATTTTTATAGTACTTTTCTTAAAGATTAATGAAAATTCCTTTATAGCAACTATGATGGTAGTGGTAATAGCAATTTTTAAGCACTTTTTAGCCTTTAAAGTGCTTTCACACATGTTATCTTATTTGATCCTCATATCAGCTTAATGAAATGCACTGTGATATTAAAAAGTGTGTAAGATCATTGAAATATATTGACACATGAATAAGTTCCCTTCTCTGTCCCTGTAAAAAAAAAAAAATAGAAATCTCTTAATTTTTTAGCTGTGCCTTCTCAATCACTTTTCATTCCATCTAGGAAGAAATCTTCCTAATATACTTTCTCATGCCTTAGATCATATTCCCTATTTAGATCATAAACAGATCTCTATTATCTATCAAATGAAGTATAAATATATCACTTCAGCATTAAACAGTCTGCATAATTTGGCCCCAACTTACCTTTCCAGCTTTGTCCACCAGTATTTTCATCAACAAACTCAGTCTTCCTTTTCTTTCATTCCATGCTTATTCTGTATGTCTATGTTTGTGCTATTATGCTGTGATGGAATTCTTTCCATTTTTTCCTCAATCCATTGGAATCTTTTTAATAAGTAGTCCTAGCTTTTCCTTAAGGCTTTCCCCCAAACTTCAGCCTATTGTATCTCTTATTTTCTGCATCAACCTAGTAATAATTATCTGTGCCGTATTCTGTAAGTTTTTATATTACATCTATGTCCAACATGTGCTTTTCTTTATTGTTTTAATTATTTTGTATGTAGTGACAATACTAACAGCTAACACACAGTGTTTACAGTATGCCAGACACTCTTCTTAGTGTCTTATAGATACTGACCTATTTAATCCTCACAACAACCCTATGAGGTAGGTACTTTTATTATCTCTCCGTTTTGTCGATGAGGAAACTAACACAGAGAAATTCTTAACTTGTGGGGCCAGGATATAAACCTGGTCACTAAGTCTTGGCACACAGACTTGTTGACAGTGAGCCAAAGCTTACACAGTATACCTCCCGGCAGCACAGAGCTCCTATCTATGCAGATGATACCTGGTATTTAAGTCGATCATGTTAATAATTAGACCTTTTCAATTTCTTCATTTGTTTGAGACCTGGACCTCCACTTCTCAGTCCAAATAGGTCTGTTATGACATGTTTCTTAATTTGGCAGATATTTATTTTTCTGGTAATTTGATCACTATATTGTAACACAGTTTCCATATTTTCTGCAGCTCTTATTTTCATAATCAAAGAATAATATATAATACAATATTTTATTCTTTCTTTTTTTTTTTTTTGAGACAGTCTTGCTCTATTGCCCTGGCTAGAGGGCAGTGGTGTCATCATGGTTCACTACAACCTCACACTCCAGGGCTAAAGTGATCTTCCTGCCTTAGCCTCCCAAGTAGCTGGGACTATAAGCGCGCACCACCATGCCTTGCTAACTTTTCTTTTTTTTTGTACAGTCAAGATCTCGCTCTTGCTCAGGCTGGTCTTGAACTCCTGACCTCAAGTGATCTCCGTGCGTCAGCCTCCCAAAGTGCTAGGAGTACAGGTGTGAGCCACTGTGCCTGGCCTACATTTTATTCTTAAGAAAGAAACTTGATCCATTAATTTAATCCAATTCAATTTAAACAGCTTTAATGGTCAGAATATAGTTCAAGTTTTACCTCTGTAAGAGCAATGTAATCAGTAAGATATTGCTGCTTTAGTTATTTGGCATGTCTTGGTCCCTTTCAAGTTTATTAATATGTATGGATGATTGTAGATTTGTCACACTTTTGAATTAAATATTCCCAAAGCTATTAATACTACCTCTAAACATATTGGTTTGGGGGAGGTGTTATCCCAGTTTTGCACACAGGTCTGATGCCAAGGAGTGGTGTTGAAGAAAGTGAATAATTAGGCCGGTCACGGTGGCTCATGCCTGTAATCCTAGCACTCTGGGAGGCCGAGGTGGGCGGATCGTTTAAGCTCAGGAGTTCGAGACCAGCCTGAGCAAGAGTGAGACCCCATCTCTACTAAAAATTGAAAGAAATTAATTGGCCAACTAAAAATATATAGAAAAAAATGAGCCGGGCATGGTGGCGCATGCCTGTAGTCCCAGCTACTCGGGAGGCTGAGGCAGGAGGATTGCTTGAGCCCAGGAGTTTGAGGTTGCTGTGAGCTAGGCTGACGCCACAGCACTCTAGCCCAGGCAACAGAGTGAGAGTCTGTCTTAAA
>VSMD01099533.1:0-13512 GCA_008750895.1 Mirza zaza
CCTGGATCCCACACCAACATTCCCAAGAAGCCATTCGCACTATGACAAACTCAAAGGAACAGGGAGACACAGGAGAGGAACAGTTTTCCTGAAGACTGACTCATGGGGCAACTGAGGCAAAGTTTCAGGACTCTGATTTCATATTATCTGTTAGTCATTCAGAATACTTCAATTGACTTGAAATGTGGCACATTATCAATGTGATCCATTTAAAGTTTGTTTTAGGATCTTATTTAATATTTGAAATATAGATAAATATATTACAATGTTAATCGAAGTTATAATACTTTAAATAAATCTAAACTCTCACAATTTTAAGTAATTTTTCTATGTTTTTTAGGATGGTAATGTGTATACTGAGATTTTATTGTATTTCTAACAGTAATGTTTTTTAACATTAATATTTCACAGTAGCTTAGTGACCTCTACTGACTACTTCAAAGGTTTTGTTTTATTAGTGGCAATTTTGACACATGACTACAAATAATTTCAAAATCCTTCCATCAAGTCATGTCCCCTTTCGCTGAACTTTGGCAAACCCTGTGGCTGCCTCTACTAAGAGAATGCAGTGAAAGTGATATATCTTCATTTCCAGGGCTTGGTGAGAAAAGGTAATACCTTCCCTCACTCACTCTCTCTCTCTCTCTCTCTCTCTCCTCCTTCTTTTCCCTGTCTCTGTACCTATCCCTGTCTCTCCATATTTCTCCTTCTCTCCCTCTCTCCTTTATTCCTGTATTTCTTCTATCATTCCTTCTCTCATTCTCATGCCTACATGTCTGTGCTTCTGAGAATCCAGCTACAGGCACTGCTACTAGGAGAGGAGGGAGTTAGCCCCTGGGAGGTGACAAAGGCATCTCTCTTTTCACAGAGGTGCAGAGGTGACATCAAGACTTACTTTGGGCATCTCCTTCCCATGTCTCAGCAGGCTACACCACAGAGTTCTGTTCAACACCAGGACACTCAAGTCAGGAAGAGTGATGGAAAAATCCAACTGAAAGTGGGATGAAAATTAAAACCTTCATGGCATACTGAGATCGGTAATGAAGACCTGTAATGCCATCCAAAGGGCTTTCAGTCTTGATGTGGGTCTTCATCCAGAAGCCCTGAAGTGTTAGGTAGATAGAAAGGGATTCTGGGTCCCCTAGGTACAAAAGTGGTTGCTGTTGCCCTCATCTTGGTCCTGCCCAGCCCTGATTCTCCATACCTGCGGGAGGAGGGAATACCCCATGAATCTGTCAATCAGAACTTGGTGCACCAGCTGCAAAAGATGCAGAGGACTCTCTAGCCCATGGACCAAACCACTTGAGAACCACAGAGACTGGAAAGTGATCTAGAACCTGATATGTAATTAAAGATCAGGTCATGCAACTCCCAACTCTCTAATCAAAGTGGTTCCATTGTGATGGTGACCTCTGAGCCACAAGGGAGATCCCTATATGGACACTATAAAATTGGACTCAGAGCATAGCCAAGCTCTGTCTTTCTCATTGCCCTTCCTTTTGACTGCCCTGCTGGTACAATGGGTCCAGTAGTCGTCCATGGCATATGTGCCTTACTTTGTAAACCCATATCATGCTCTTGCCCTATAATCTTATCTTTCTCTCCTCAATAAACCTCATTTCTGTGCTTGCCTAACTTTGGTGTGTCTGGTCATTCTTTGACCATGTGTGTGCCAAACACTGATGATCTCAGACTGAAACCTAATGGAAGGGCTCATGGTGCCCACATCCAACCCTAACATGGCATTCACTTGTGAAACATGGAGGTGTATTCAACATTTGTTATGTGATAATTCAGAATTTTTTTAAAAAAATATTTAATACAACCTAAAAGTATTTCTTATTGGTCTTCATTGTCCAGACTGCCAGGGGAATACACCTACTTGATCTGGAGAGTCTTTAGAGTCTGTGAATTAAGCCTTCATGGATCATCAATTCCAGCTTACAGCATGTCACCAACACACTAGTGGCAAATAACCCAACAAGGGGCTTCCAGACCCACACAATAATTCTCACTAATCATGTAGGAAGCCCAATCCAACGCAAGCCCATATGGAGGAAAGGCTGACATAAGACTTGGGCCCTTCAAGTTCTCTTTTATTGAATGTAGCCTCACCCCCTCAGTCAGAGAGAGGCTGACTTGTCAAGGAAAGCTAGCATCATAAAATGGTGCATAATAGAAGTAACTGAACCAGGAAGAGGAGGTATTTGCTTCAATGATGTCATAGCCACCGGTGGCCAATAGGGAGTGTGACTGGTAATTCCTGTGTCAGGAGTAATGATTGTATAGTAACGGGGCATGAAGAATGTCATTCTGGAAACAGAGCAGTGGAGAGGAAATATGCTCTAACTAACTGATTTTCACCTTCTCACTTCAGTACCTGGTAAGTTTAATTTTATTTTCCTAAATTCACTGGTATTTGGCTCCTTTAAGTCACCTTTCCTGAACTAAGAGTCTATTGTCTATTCCACTTAATTTCCACTAAGGACCGTACTCTCTAGCACCCTCTTCTTGTGCCGCGATTTCCCACCAATTTCAGATAGGTCCCTGCCTTGGTGGGTGTGGAGGTCGATGGGGAAGCAAGGAGTTCTCCTGTGGGTCTGGTGTAACTTCAACCCCTGGCCTGGTGGGCCGGCGCCCTCCCACACGCCCTATTGTTTGCTTTGTACTCTCCAGAGAATGCAATCTTATCTCCTGATCAACTTGTTTTTTCCTTTTTTGAGAGTCCCATGCTGAACCTGTAAGATACTGGGCTGTAGGGACACTGGACACCTTCCAGCTTCTGTTTGCTGCTTGTTTGCTAACTGCAAGGCATTATGAGTACATTAAGGGATGCAGAGGAAAAAGACAAAGAACGAAGAAGCTGGAATCTCTCAGCTAGGACCCGGAACAGGTTAGAGCCTATCAGGGTCAAGATGAAGTAAGAATCACTGTGGGGGCGGATGCATGACCAGTGTGTAAACAACTGAGTTATAAAAGGGTCACTAGCACACAAAGGGGGGTCCCTGCCCGAAGAAGAGGCCACTGCGCTGGCACTCTGGGGGCTCGGGCCCTAGCTCGAGCTAGACAATAAAACTCCTTTTGATAATTACAGCCTCGGTGACTCTGTCTCTCTGTCCTGCGGCCCTACGAATCTCGAATATAACATTTGGGGGCTCGCCAGGGATTCTCACAGACCGCTGGATAGGACGCAGAGCCGGGGAAGGAGTGTATAGATTGGAGCCCTGGACTAGTGGACCAGCATTAGGACCTAGGTGGATGCGCTGCTGGGTCACCGGTGGAGGCCAGACAGAGATGTCTGCTAGCCTCCTTGGAATCCCCACGGCTGACCTTGGAGCTGGAGGCTCGGTCAGAAGGGGACAGGGAGAGATTCGGGAATAGGTATATCATTGTTTTTCGTTCACTCATCTGTCTAGTCACCTGTGCAATTGAGTGACTTTGTCCTGTGTCTAAGACTTCTTTTCAGGAATGGGGCAAACTCTGACGATGCCGTTGTCTATCATCGTGAGTCACGTTAAGGATGTGAGGGCAGGGGCACAGGACCTTTGTGAGGGGAGGGATACGCCCAGACGAACAGGATGGTGGCGGCCGCGCCCATGCTCAGCCCCACCGCACTCCCACCGGCGCCCTCACCTGCGCCCCTCCTGGTGGCGCTCGAACCCACCCCCCTGGTGGCGGCAGCGCTCTCACCTGCAGCGCCTATGGCCCCAATGGAACCACTGATGCAGGGACATGCTTACGGGACTAGGCAGTGGGCTGGAAGGGCTCCAGATTCGGAGCCCGTGAGGGCGCTCCCCCTGAGAGCAGCGGGACCCCTAGAGCAGATGGGGAACAGACATACCAGTACTGGCTCTTCTCCACCAGTGACCTCTACAATTGGAAATCCCAAAAAGGCAAATTTTTCTTGAAATCTTAGGGATTTAATTAACTTTTTAGGTTCGGTCCCTTTTACACATCAGCCCACTTGGGATGATTGCCAACAGTTGCTTAAGGTACTTTTTACAACTGAAGAGAGAGAGGGAATCCAAGCAGAAGCACCGAAGCTGGTTCCAGGAGAGGACGGGAGAGCTACTTACAACCCCCGAGTCATTGACCAGACCTTTCCTCTTGAACGGCCACCCTGGGATCGCAATGAGGCTGAAGGTAGGGGGCGTCTCCAGGTCTACCGCCAGACTCTGATGGCCAGTCTCCGAGCAGCGGCACAGAAGCCGACCAATTTGGCTAAGGAATGAGATGTCCATCCGGGGACGGAGGAATGTCTGGCAGCTTACCTAGAGAGAATTATGGAAGCCTTTTGGCAGTACAATCCGATAGATCCCACTGTAGAAGAGAGTAAAGTGGCCGTCATGATGGCCTTTGTAAATCAGGCAGCCCCAGACATTAGGCAAAAGGTTCAAAGGATAGATAGGCTGTGCAAGAAAACTCTACAGGACTTGCTAGAAGTGGCAGAAAAAAGTATATAATAACAGGGAAACACCAGAAGTTAGAGAGACTAAGATTGGAAGATAGAAAGTTTCAGGCAGGCGAGGCGCACGGGGCGAACAAAGAAATGGCCAAGATCCTACTCGCAGCTACGAGAGGAGGTCAGCTAGGTGAAAGAGGATGGGAGAGACCCTGGAGGGAGACGCTAGGCAAGGATCAGTGCGCCAATTGCAAGGAGCATGGAAACTGGGCTAGGAACTGCCCCAAGAGGAAGGGGGGATGTAGAGCTGAATCCTCCAAGAAGGTTATGGTGGTGGGACAAATAGAGGATGAATAGGGGGGACGGGGTTTGGTTCCCCTCCCTGAGCCCAGGGTAACTTTACTAGTGGAGGGAAGCCCAGTCAATTTCCTGGTAGACACGGGGGCAGAACATTCGGTGATTACTGAGACCATGGGAAAACTGTCTAACAAGACTAGCTGGGTGCAGGGGACAACTGGAACCAAGCCCTACCAATGGACTACACGGCGACAGTCGGACTTAAGTTTGGGACAAGTGAGTCATGCCTTCATGGTCATTCCAGAGTGCCCCACCCCATTATTAGGGAGAGATATACTCGCAAAATTAAGAGCCCATATTTACTTTGAAGAAGAAGGAATAGTAATAACTGACGATAAAGGCAACCTTATTAGCAGCCCCCGGGTAACTCAGACCTTGACCTTGGCACAGGTGGATGAGTACAGACTACACCAGCCTGTGAGGGGCCAGGAAAAGGACATAGAGTACTGGCTCCGTTAATTTCCCAAAGCCTGGGCTGAAATGGGGGTGCAGGGTGGGCAAAGCATCGGCCACCTCTATACATTGAGTTAAAACCAGGGGCTGAGCCAGCCCAAGTTAGACAGTACCCCATGCCCCAGGAGGCTAGAGTGGGAATAACGCCCCACATTCGAAGGCTCCTAGATGCCGGGATTCTCCGGAGGTGCCAGTCAGCCTGGAATACTCCTTTGTTGCCAGTGAAGAAACCAGGTGGAAAGGGTTATTGGCCTGTGCAGACCTCAGGGAGGTCAACATGTGTGTCCTAGACATCCACCCTATGGTTCCAAACCCCTACACCCTACTAAGCTCCCTTTCTCCAACGCAGATTTGGTACACTGTCCTAGATTTAAAGGATGGCTTTTTCAGCCTAGCCATGGCCCCGCACAGCCAAGAAATACTTGCCTTTGAGTGGGAGGATGAAGAGAGGGGGATCCAGGGGCAGCTGACTTGGACAAGACTGCCCCAGAGGTTAAAGAACTCACCCACATTGTTCAAGGAGGCCCTTCACGAAGACCTGGGTGAGGACCGTGCCAACCACCCAGAGGTGACACTGCTGCAGTATGTAAATGACTTGCTATTGGCTGCTCCAACCCTTCAGACCTGCCTAGAGAGCACCAAAGACTTACTCAGAGTGTTAAGGGAAATGGGCTACAGGGCTAGTGCCAAGAAGGCCCAGATTTGCAAGGATGAAGTAACCTATTTAGGATATAAAATTAAGGGAGGACAAAGGTGGCTAACAGAAGCAATGAAACAGACTGTGCTTGGGATACCCACCCCGACCTCATGTCGGGAAGTGCGGGAATTCCTGGGGTCAGTGGGATACTGCCGCCTCTGGATTCCGGGGTTCGCAGAGAAGGCTCGACCCTTGTATGTAGGGTGCAAGGTAGGGCACACGTGGAAATGGACAGTGCAGATGGAGGGTGCCATTCAAGCCTTGAGAACAGCTATGTTAAAGGCTCCAGCTCTGGCGCTTCCTGATCCTACAAAGGAGTTCCACCTGTTTGTAGACGAGAAAAAGGGAATAGCCAAGGGAGTGCTCACACAGGCACTAGGACCTTGGAGGCGCCCAGTGGCATACCTGTCAAAAAAACTAGACCCGGCATCCGGCCTGCCTGCGAATCATCCTGGCTACTGCCTTACTGGTCAAAGACACCGATAAGCTCACCCTGGGTCAGCATTTGCAGATTACCAGGCCTCACGCCATAGAGGGGATCCTGAAGCAGCCGCCAGGACGATGGATTACAAATGCGAGGCTGACTCACTACCAGGGACTTCTGTTGGACACTCCTCGCATTGAGTTCTGGACTCCTGCCATCCTGAACCCGGCCACACTCCTGCTGGATCCCGAGCCGGAAACGCCTGAACATAGTTGCCTCGAGATCCTGGCTGAGACCCAGATGGCCAGGAAAGATCTAAAAGATCGCCCTTTTCCAAACAGCGACCTGACCTGGTTCACCGATGGGAGCAGCATTGTTCTGGTTGGACACAGGTATGCGGGGGCAGCTATAGTGAATGAGCGGGGTAATCTTATCTGTGCATCACGCCTCCCACAGGGGACATCAGCCCAGAAGGCGGAACTGGTGGCATTGACGGAAGCCCTCCGCAGGGCCCAAGGAAAGAGGCTGACTGTATACACTGACAGTCGCTATGCCTTTGGGACAGTACACATACATGGGGCTCTCTATAAAGAGAGAGGTTTCATCACGGCAGAGGGCAGAGAAATCAAACATAAGCCTGAAATACATCAGTTGCTAGAAGCCATTTTGTTGCCAAAAGCAGTGGCAGTAGTCCACATTCCGGGACACCAGAAGGGGGATTCTTTTGAAGCCCGGGGTAACCGGGCTGCAGATGCTGAGGCAAAAAGGGCTGCAGAGGAACCAGCACTAACAGATGTTCTATATTTGAGCTTGCCACCTCCTGGGATGGGAAAGATGCCCCCCAACCGGACTATTCCAGCACAGATATAACCTGGGCCAAGGAAAAACTGCAGGCAACACAGAGTAAGGATAGTTGGCTCCAAGATGGAGAGCATCTCCTAGTAGTTCCTGAAGCCTTGGGGAACCACCTACTAGGACACTTGCACCACACGACGCATCTGGGAAAAAGGAAGATGCTACAGTTGCTGGACACTGCACAAATCAGATTCAAATCACAAGGAAAGATAGCAGAAGACGTTGTCCGGAACTGCCATGTCTGCCAGGTTATGCAGCCGAGGAGGATCAGAGGGACCCATGCAGTTACCAGGAAGTGGAAGAGGCAACCAGGATTATTTTGGGAAATAGACTTTACAGAGGTAAGACCCGGAAAATATGGGTACAGGTATTTGTTGGTCATGGTACACACCTTCTCAGGGTGGGTGGAAGCTTTTCCTACTAAAGGAGAGACTGCCTTAATAGTAGCAAAGAAAATATTGGAGGAAATAGTTCCGAGGTATGGGCTGCCAGAGAGTATAGGGTCTGACAATGGGCCAGCCTTCACCAGTCAGGTCAGTCAAGGGTTAGCCCGGGCACTGGGGGCAGATTGAATGTTACATTGTACATATAATCCCCAGAGCTCAGAGCAGGTAGAAAGAATGAACAGAACCCTAAAGGAGACCGTAACTAAATTGGTCCTAGAGACTAGCGGGGACTGGGTGACGCTACTTCCCTTTGCCCTGTTCTGAGCCTGGAACACCCCTTAACATTTGGGCCTAACACCCTTTGAGATTGTGTATGGTACCCCTCCACCTGTAATCCCTAGGGTGAGCCCTGAGGCTCTCCCGGAACACCCCAAAGAGGTGCTGCAAGCTGTACAAGCTCTGCAATGTGTTCACAGCCAAGTGTGGCCAGCCCTCCAGACCATCTACCAGACAACTGTGCCAAGGAGCGAGAGTATTAGACACTTGTATCACCATCACCAGCCAGGGGATTCGGTGTGGGTAAACCGGCGTAACAGTAAAACCCTAGAGCCTAAATGGAAAGGACCCTTTCAAATTATTCTTGTTACCCCCACTGCTCTTAAGGTTGACAGGGTAGCAACCTGGATCCACCACTCCCACATGAGACCGGCTGGTGAAGGTGAACAGAAGCAACAGCAGGACAAGTGGAGGGCGACGGCAGACCTCACAAATCCACTAAAGACCAGGCTGACCCGTGTGGCGTCTGCGGAGTAAACGAGACTATTGACTCAGATTCTGGTGGAACTGCTGATTGCCCTGCTAGGACTCGGACTGGGACTAGTTACCCCAAAGATTGGGACTAAGCTGCAAAGATGGGGTTGGGTATTGTTCTATGTTTTATATGCAAGTGCATTATGGGTATCCTGCTCTCGGACCAAAGTTTTGCAGTTGTGATTAATAATGAGAACCCACATCTGCCATATAAACTTACATGGGAAATAACGAACTTAGAAACCCATGAGGTATACAATAGCACCTCAAGGGCAGAGCCACTAAACACCTGGAGGCCAGATTTATATTGCAACTTAGAAAAAGTCAGTCCCCTAGAAAAGCCAGCACAGACAGTAGCGATATCCTCGGGAGGCCCCGCTGCTGCCCCAATCCCCAGTTCTTGGGTAACTGGACCATGGAGGGAAGACGTGGAATGGACCTCTATGAGCCGAAATGGGTTTTACGCCTGTCAGGGATTCTGACCCCCTCAGGAAAACCGTGAGTGTGGGGGCATTGGAGGTTATTATTGTGCCAAATGGTGGTGTGTGACCACAAATGACGGGGAGTGGAAATGGCAGGTACAACCTCTTTTCATTAAAATGTCCTATGTCCAACCTTGTACTAGAGACAGGTATGCCAGAGACTGTAACCTGATACGGGTAAAATTTACAGAAGAGGGAAAGAAAGATAAAAGGTGGATGTCAGGGCTGTCCTGGGGATATGCCTCTATCAAAGGCCATATCTCTGCTCAATAATACAAATCAAACTTAAAGTGGCTCCCATCACAAGTGCTGTAGGGCCTAACCCAGAGGTACAGGTAAAAAGGAAAAAGCAGAACAGACCAACTCCGCAACCAACAGTCTCCTCTCCACAACTCGCCGGGGCAGAAACTGTAAGTCAGGTCACCCCTAGAGGTCAGAACACCCCTGAAGCAGAAGGAACAGAGGACTCCCTATGGAACATGATGACAGCGGCATATGAGACTTTAAACCATACTGAACCAGCCCTCGCTGAGGCATGCTGGTTATTTTATGATATCAGACCTCTTTTCTATGAAGCAGTGGGAATAGCTATCCCCTTTAGCCAGTCAGGAGAAGAAATTCCCAAGTCTTGTAAATGGGACCACAAGAGACTGAGACTGACTCTTCCGACAGTCACCGGAAGTGGAACCTGCATAGGAAAGGTGCCCGATAGCCACAAGCAGTTTTGTGCCGAGGTTCACCCTACCATAGACTGGACCAGTGGAGTAAAATGGCTGGTCCCAGCACTCAACGGGTGGTGGGTCTGTTCAAAGACAGGCTTAACCCCCTGCTTAAACCTATCAGTCTTCAATGAGTCTGAAGAATACTGCATTATGGTAATAGTGTTCCCTAAGGTCATCTATCATCAAGAAGACACCATCTATGCTGCTTGGACCAGAGAAGGAAAGGACTCCAACTTAATTAAAAAAAAAAAAAAAAAAAGGAGAGAGAGAGCCTTTCACAGCAATAACCTTGGCCACTCTTTTTCGCCTGGGGGAAATAGGAGCAGGGACAGGCATCTCATCCTTGGCAGTGCAGCATAGGTGGTTCAATAGTTTAAGGGCCGCCGTAGACGAAGACATAGCCAGAATAGAGGAGTCCATTTCCCATTTAGAAAAATCCCTAACTTCACTGTCCAAAGTAGTGCTGCAGAACCAGAGGGGGCTGGACTTAGTATTCCTCCACCAGAGGGGGCTATGTCCAGCCCTAGGAGAAGAGTGCTGCTTCTATGTAGACCATACTGGGGTAGTCAGAGAGTCCATGGCAAAGGTCAGGGAGGGACTTGCCAGATGATAACGAGAGTGCGAGCAAAACAAGGATGGTTTGAGTCGTGGTTCAACAGTTCCCCGTGGTTAACTACCCTGCTATCTACCTTGTTGGGACCTACAATAGTGCTCATGCTCATCCTCACCTTTGGGCCATGTATTCTGAACAGGTTAGTCACTTTCATAAAGGAACGAATACATATTGTGCAGTTAATGGTACTGCAGCAGCAATGCCAAAGGGTGAGTCTTAAAGAAAACAGCTTAGGAATAGAAGAGATACAAGACCCTGGATACGAGCAAGAATGCTCGTAAGAACCAAGAGAAAGGGGGGAATGTAAGATATGGGCTATAAGGACAATAGACACCTTCCAGCTTCTGTTTACTGCTTGTTTGCCTACTGCAAGGCATTATGAGTATATTATGGGATGCAGAGGAAAAAGACAAAGAGAGCGGAAACCTGAGTCTCTCAGCTAAGACCCGGAACAGGTTAGGGCCTATCAGGGGCAGGCTGAAGTAAAAATCACTGTGGGGGTGGATGCATGACCAGTGTGTAAACAACTAAGTTATAAAAAGGGGACTAACACACAAAGGAGAGTCCTTGCCTGGGGAAGAGGCCACTGCGCTGGCACTCTGGGGGCTCAGACCCTAGCTTGAGCTAGACAATAAAACTCCTTTTGGTAATTACAGCCTCGGTAACTCTGTCTCTCTGTCCTGCGGCCTGGCGAATCATGAATATAACATGCAATATATATGGTGCCCTCAGGAAGTCTATTACAATAGGATTAAATGACAGGGTAGAATTTGGTGATTTCTGTTTACATGCTTTCAATACCATGATATTTAATAAAATCGAAACATCACTGCACTTTTTCAGTATATTTGTTATTATAACACTGCTAATGTCAAAATTACTACAAATGAAAACGCCCCTCTTTACTATTGTAGCATCTTCCATATATATTTTAGTTTTTGAGATGATATCTGAGATAAGTAGAGCTATGCTAAAATAGTTAACCTTTTGGACTGAAAATTTCTGCAGCTATACTCTTTACAAAGTTTTACAGAGTCATTCAGTAGCTGTCCACCATTAGGCACTTTATCTAAACTTTTGTGGGATCTGGGCAGGGGCTGACATGATCACATTGGCCCTTTCTTCTGTCATGTTACTGAGCATCGACCCCAGAGAAAGCACCACAACACCATTTTCTCCAGAGCTCTGGACAAAGTCTTCCATTTCCTGTGAAGAAAGAATGTGTTCCATCACAAACGGGTGTCAGTATAAGAAACATATTTGAAAAGATTGTTAAAAACATCTAAGAAGATAAAATCAAGTATTATCAAGAATTAGTAGATGGGCCCAGAAGATGGCTAATGAGAAACACCGCCAGACAGAGTGTCTCTGCAGAAAAGACAGATTCTCGCAGAAATTAGAAGAAAGAAGCAAGAAGATGAGCCTACATCAGATGAGGGTCGGAAGGAGGAGTACCTGAGACCATGGGAGACTCCACGGGAGGAGGTCGAGGAGGAGAACTGGAAGCTGGGACCCCCGGAACAGCCCGGAGACCAGCGGGAAGGGTAGGTGGATCCGCCGTTTCCCCTCCCCTGCATCCCGGACTGCTGGTGGGCTCCTCAGCAAGCTGAGAGACCTGCAGACACCAGTCCAGCGACAACCGCCGCCAGTGAGTGGTAAGCCAATAGCGGAAGTGGCACCAGGCTCCCAACTCCCTCGGGGCACCTCTGTGCGTACAGACCCGAGCCGCGCAGCAAACGCCATATTGCCTCCTCCTCCTCTCCCCCGACCCTACCCGTGGCTGCCCAGATAGACAGAGAGACAATATAGCCACCAGCTGGAGGCACCTACAGGGAACAGGATCTTCCCTTTTGGGGCCCTACAGCTGACTAAGGGGAACTCAGACTCTGAGCTCTCTGCCCGCCAGCCCACCAGGTGCTGTTGGCATGGTGATCCCAGGAGAACGGGCAGAGCCTGAGGTTGAGAGACATAGACTTAGCTTGGGCTCCCTGTGGGTGAATTGGGACAGGCACTCCTATCCCTGGCTGGGACAAAGTTTGAACTCTGGAACCTAGAGGTCAAACCTGCAGACCACATCCCATTCACCGAGGCTTCACATTGCCCGGGGCACAGAAGGGATATACGTGAACAGCCTGCTGAGGTGGGTGTACCTTCAGGGGCAGATCAGCATTCTAGAGGGCAACCCTCCCCCCAAAGGGAGGCCGTGCGCCCAGCCCAAGTGGCGTTCCTGCGCAGGGAACCTCCCCACCGGCATCACAGCCAGGGGAAGCCTGGTGGTATGTGGTCTGGCCTGCTGACAGAGGCCCAGGAGTAGTCGCGGAGTTGGGGATGGTGGAAAGAGGCCAGGTCTGCTCTAGACTGGGGGTCTCGGACAGCCCCACCACCACACGCAGACTCTCTGACTGAGCAGGGCCATTCCAGCCCCTCCTTGTCAGCTTTTCCTGGAAGCAGAGAACAGAACTTTGACCCCTGCTGACGACATTGGTGGTGGCTGAGGACGGGCTTACCCAACTCAGCTCCGCCCAGACTCTCTCCTAGACGAGCCCTCACTGAAAGGGAGATAAGGACACACCTGGAAGTCCCAGGGCCCCATCCACCACCTGAGGCACTAGAGTTCTCTCTACAGGAACAAGAGCTGATAACAGGACACAAAAACAACAGCGTAGCCTGTTCCTCCAAGCAAGTGCCACCTACTGACAGGGAGAGCATCCTGCACACCCTTTTCAAGACACCTACTGAAACTACTGATACAGGGAGTGGTCGAATCTCACCCACAGACACCACCTACCGGCTCAGAAACTAAACAAGGTGTGTGAATACCCAAACAAAAACCTAAAGAAAAGAAACAACAACTGATCAACATGGGAAGAAATCAGCGAAGGAACTCAGGAAATAAGAAGAACCAATTGGAAAACACACCCCCAAAGAGGAGCCCCAGCCCCCTAGAAACGGACACCAACCAAAATCAGACAACCAAAATGTCAGAAGAGGAATTTCGTATGTGGATCATAAGAACACTCACTGACCTGCCAGAACAACTTAATAACCAACACAAAGAAACCACAAAAAGCCTCTAGGATCTAGAAAAAAAGTTCACTAAAGAAATAGACACAATGAAGAAAAGTTTAACCGAACTCCTGGAAATGAAGAAGCAAGTCAGGGAACTACAGAATACAGTGGAAAGTCTCAAGAACAGGGAAGACCAAACAGAAGAAAGAATCTCAGAGATTGAAGACAACACCCTCCAATTAAATAAATCAGTCACAGAAATAGAGCAGAGAAACAAGAGAAAAGAGCAAAGCCTACAAGAG
>VSMD01099540.1:0-16997 GCA_008750895.1 Mirza zaza
ACTTAATCATTTATTCAAATAAATATGAATTAAGTGACTACGATGTTTAAGGTAACAAGTTAGTTTCAATGAACAATATGAAAATGAATGGAAACTTAAATGTGGCCGAAAATATGTTTATGTATAAAATAAGGAAGGAGGCTAGGACATGTGGAGCATCAGCATTAATTGCTAAATTGGATTTGAATTTTGAACCCCACATTTGCTAAGCCTTGATTTAAGGATTTGATTCAACTTCAACACTTCTAGTTCTCCTTCTATATAAATTTGACAAATGATAGTATCTATCTCCTTAGTTGATTTTGTGAATTAAATGATAGACTGATTTTGAAAGACTTAGATTGGATCCTGGCATATTGTATGTGCTCAGAAAGTATTGTAGATAGAGTGTTAGAGACTTTAGGAGGAAAGATATCTGAAATAATCAAAGAAACATCATCAATGCATAGAGATCAAGGTCACATGCTTAAGAACTGGAGGAATGAGCACCCTGAAGTTAGGAGAAGGTAGGAAGTTTGGAATGGGGACTGGGTGTGATGAGCCTGGATATGAACAACAAACAGTTTCAGGAGAGTTTGAGTACAGTAGTCAGCACACTGGTCCCTAAGGTCTCTCACCTCTTCTCTTCTTTCCTAAATGATCTTTTTCTCCACCCCAACTTAGTCACCCCTGTGAACTCACCTCTCCTAAAACCCTGATTTTAAGAATCCTAACACCAACTACCCTTTCAGTCTGCCTCAATAATAACCAACAATATTTTACCTAATTGAGAACTCTCAATTATGTGGCCCTGTTTGGTGCTTTCATTTTATGTTTGATAATGATAGAAAGAGTTCTGCTTGAGTTCTGCTTCTTCCCTTCCCCATCCCCTGGGCTTAGGAGAGTGAGTGTCTGCCTCCTCCCTGCAGAAATGCTAGAGACTGTTTTCCTGAAGACTTCAGTGAAGTAAACTCTGGGCAGCAAAGAAATCCTGCTAGGTTGAACAGTCAGAGAACAAAGAAAGGAAAGATGAGCCCCCATGTGTGTTTTCCAGGTACCCAGTCACATCAACTACAGCAAAAATAAAGTAAATTTGGTCTCTTCTCTTCCATCACTTATACTTTTATATTTCGCCATCAATAATACTCCTAAGTCTTTTATAATAACTGGCAGAAATGCCTTAAATATTTCTTTTCTAAGTAAAATGTTAGTTTGGGGCAAAAAGAGCTAAATAGATAAATGGAGAAAATGTTTTCAGTTCAAGTATTCATGAACTCCTATGTGAGTGTGTTTAGTAGACTAAATATTGAAAGTTTTCAAATGCTTAATAGCACCCATGAAAAATGATCTTATAACTTTTCTTCTTGGATGTACTTACAGAATAAGAATTATGGCTAGATTTACTTATTTAAACTATCATTGCCTTACTGTGTTAAATCCCATTTAGTCATTATAACTTTTTCTTTTAATGTAGTTAGATATTCGCAGCAAATATTTAAATTAAATAAGTTTTATCTATAATTTTCTTCCTCTACGCGTATTGTCAGATTGTTTATCAATGTTGTGCTTAGTTTCAAACTTAGAATTTTTCTTCTTTTCCAATGTCTAAATGGATTTGGAAATATCTACTCTTTAAAATTTCACACAATTCTCCTTGAAATTGCCTGGTCTTAGTTAGTTTGAAGTGGTAGATCCTTTTACTTCTTCCTATATGTATTTCTAAATGAGATTTACATCATCTACTCTGTATCTCTTCTATAAATTAGTTTTATAAATTAATTTTTCCTATAAATGTATCTATATAATTTGACATTTTTTTTTTTTTTGAGACAGAGTCTCACTTTGTTGTCCAGGCTAGCATGAGTGCCCTGGTGTCAGCCTAGCTCACAGCAACCTCAAACTCCTGGGCTCAATCGATCCTCTTGCCTCAGCCTCCCGAGTAGTAGGGACTACAGGCATGCACCACCATGCCCAGCTAATTTATTCTATATATTAGTTGGCCAATTAATTTCTTTTATTTATAGTAGAGACGGGGTCTTGCTCTTGCTCAGGCTGGTTTTGAACTCCTGACCTGGAGCAATCCACCTGCCGTGGCCTCCCAGAGTGCTAGGATTATAGGCGTGAGCCACTGTGCCCGGCCGACATTTTTGTTAATTTATTAGTTATAGTATTTTACAGGTTTTCTAACTCATTTATTTTAGCACATAGGTATGTGTACTATCTTTTTTTATTTATATAATTTTTTAACTTTTTGAGTCAGAAGTTTTATCTATTTACCTTCACTCCTTTAATTTGGTTGAACATATATACAAGGCTGCAAATTTTCCTCAGGACTAGTTCAACTGAACCTCATATATTCCTAGATGTATTGTATTAGTTTTTAAATCTAAAAACACCTCAACAATGCTCATTCTGTGCCAGAAGTTGATCTTAGTACTTCCAAATATTCACTCAGAACCCTCCCACAAAGGGCATGAGGCAGGTGCTATTATTATATCCATTTTACAGTTGAGAGAACTGAGTCATCAGGAAGTTAAGTCATTTATGAAGGTCAAACCAGCTGGTAGGATGTAAAGCTGGTATTCAAAATAAGGTTATTTGGATCAAGTTCATCATGTTAACAAATATTTATTGTATTTTCTGGGAAATAGTCTATTTCACCTTATGTTTCCCTCTAATCTAAAGGTTGTTCAATAGAGAATCTTTAACCACGCAGAAAGATGCATCTCTGTGCCGACGAATTTTGTAATCAATTTCTGATTTTATCAGATGTTGATTTCATCATTTATACATGTTTTCTTTTCCCCCTTATATAATGTCAAATATTATGATTGATTCATGGGTATGTGATAAACGGAGATATTCTATGTTACCAGGTACATAAGAGTCTTGAAAATGTTCATGGAAAATACACAGTATGAAAGAGTGATGCCTAGATTTCAAAAGTCTTTTCTACCAAAATAAACTTACACTAATTTTTAATACTACATCTGAACAGGATCTAGATTGAGACACGAAGAAGAAGAATACATCAGCTTGAAAAGAGACCCTATCAGAGCAACATGAATTCTGCTACAATTGAAGTAAAAACAAACATGAAGCATAGAGAGGAGCTGGGGAGGAACAACGATGAAATCACTGATGCTTTGCCAAATGGTTATGGAGAGAATGTGCCCCCTAAATCAGCAGCTTACAAATGGGTAACTTGTTTTAAGAAGGGATACTGAAGATGAAGCTCACAGCAGCAAATCATCCACATCAATTTGCAAAGAACTTTGTCTTCTTTGTGCCCTAATTGAGGAGGACCAAAAATGAACAGCACAAATAATAGCCAACACCATAGACATCTCAATTGGGTCAGCTTAAACTAAACTGAATGAAAAATTAAAATTGAGCAAAGGTCCATTGGTTGGGTGCCAAAACCATTGTGTCCAAATCACTTGCAGCCAAGAGCAGAACTGTCAATGGACATTTGAAACAAGTGGAATCAAAATCCTGTAGCATTCCTTATATAATTATAACAGGAGATGAAACATGGCCTTACCAGTATGATCCTGAAGACAAAGCACAATCAATTAAAGCAAAAGCAGACCAGTCAAGAGCAAAGGTTATGGCAATAGTTTTGAGGAGGCTCAAAACATTTTGGTTGTTGACTTTCTGGATGGCCAAAGATCAATAATATCTTATTATTATGAGAGTATTTTCAGTAAATTATTCAGAGCTTTAGCAGAAAATCATCTGGGAAATCCTAATCACAGAGTCCTTGTCCACCAAAACAGCACTCCTGCTCATTGTTCTCATCAAAAGGGGTAATGGTGGGAGAGTTTTGATGGGATATTATTTGGAATCCATCTTAAGGTTCTGATTTGGCTCCTTCTGACTTCTTTTTGTTTCCTAATCTCAAAATAATCTGTAAATGCACCCATGTATCTTCAGTTAATAGTGTAGAGAAGACTGCATTGACATGGTTTGATTTCTATAAAACTCAGGTGTATAGGGATGGACTAAATGGCTGGTATCTTTGTTTAAAGGGTGTCTTGACCTCAATGGAGATTATGTTAAGAAATATTTTTTAAATTATCTTTTATTTTTTAAATTTATCTAGTAATTTATTACTAGTGATGCTGGAAGTGTTCCTAAGAAACAGAGAAAAGTGATGACATTACAAGAAAAAGTAGAATTGCTTGATTTGTACCATAGTTTGAGGCCTGAAGCTGGGGTTGCTGCCATTTCACATAGAGTTTTGTAAACTGATGACATTCACTTTCAGTATGGATAAATACAATTACGTACTGTAAATGTATTTTCTCTTCCTAAGGATATTCTTAATAATATTTTCTTTGTCTAGTTTACTTTCTTATAAGAATATAGTATATAATACATTTGGCACACAAAATATCTCTTAATTGACTGTTTATATTATCAGTAAGTCTTCTGGTCAACTGTAAACTATTAGTGTTTACCTTTTAGGGGGAATCAAAAGTTATACTCAGGTGTCCAAATTTGCAGTGGTTTGAACTCTCCTAATGTCCTCCTTGTTCAAGGGTCAACTGTACATGTATTTGTGTCTGGCATCTCTATTGTGTACTTAGGTTATTGTTGATTTCAGCTCACATATCGCAGTTTGTTAAGGGAGAAGTCATTTGTCTTTATCTTTTTTTTTTTTTAAGGAATCATCTTGGAGATTCTTGTTTAACTACCTTACTCTTCTGTCTGCTAGCTCTACCACCTGGAGCAAGTTACTTAATGTCCCCATGGCTCACTTTTCTCACCTGAAAAATAGAGATAGTGAGATTTTTCTTGAAGTTTATTGTGAGGATTAAATGAGTTACCATACACAGAGTAAATTGAACAGTGTTTGGCATATGATAGTCACCACATATGTGCTATCTTTAAAAATATTTTTATCGTTAGAGAATAAGAAGGATATCTGTTCATCAAAAGATATAAAAAAGACGGGGAAAAAACAAATCAAAGAGTGTGACTATATATTGTATTACCCATATCCGATAAAGAGCTAATGTCCAGTCTATAGAAAGAACTGGGAGAAAGACAACAAACCCAGTACTGAAATAGACAAAATACATAATAAGCACTTTATGAATGAGACTATCCAAATCTCTGATAAAGGCATGAAAAGATTGCTTACTCTCCTTATTAATCAGGGAAATGGAAATCTTAATGAGACACAACTGTACACTTGCTAGATTGGAGGAAAATAAAAAGGCTGATATTCACCTGAGGTTTACAAAAGTGAAGCACCATGAACACCCTATACCCAGTTAGTGAGTGTGTAAACATTTGTAAAAACAACAACAAAAACCTCTGTTGAAAACAATTTTGCATGGTGGTTTGAAGTCACTTGGTATCACATATTGTAGTCCCTTGGTATCCTTGGGGGAGGGTGATTGGTTCCAGGACCACCAACAATTGCAAGGATGCTCAACTCCCTTATAAAAAGTGACACAGTATTTGCATATAAGTTACACATATACTCCATATACTTTAAACAAGCTCAAGATCACTTCAAACACCTAAACAATGTAAACGCTATGTAAAAACTTATTTACTACATTGTTTTTACTTGTACTTTTTATTGCTCTATTGTATCTTTTTATTGTTGTTTCTCTTTGTCTGAATATTTTCAACCCACCAGTGCTTGAATCCTCTTATGCTGAACCTACAAGACTGAGGGGTCATCCACGACCAAGAGATCCATTCATGGGTATGAGTACACACGAAGTACAGTGTACACATGCAAGCATTTTCAGAGCGACATTGTTTGTAAGAGGCCAAAAGTAGAAACAACCCAAATGAACATCAACAACAGAATCATTTCTACCATTGAATACATCCTCAAAAATAAACAATGCAAACTACAGCTATACAGAACAACATAATTGAGGAAAATAACTCACAAAAAATGCAAAAAAACCCATAAAGCACAGGTAAGTATTCTAGAGCTGATTTAAAGTCTGTAAGACCATTTTCAAAATGGAAAACATTTTAATAATTTAATTAATTTAAAATTTTCTAGCAGGAGTGTTTTGTCTCATTTCCTCAATTTGTTAATTAATCAGTCATTTATAACAGTATGAACTGATAGATATTTATTTAATCCCATGGTTATAATACAATACCATTTTGTTTATTTTGTTGTGAAACTCGTTTAAGATTCAGCTACTGGGAGGTGTTTTCTTGATTTCTGCACCACTCTGGCATAAGCTCATCCATGATTTTGTTTGTTAAAATTTCCCACATCCTTATTTTCCAGCATTACAAAATGCTCCAGGCTTATTCTGTATGTTTCTTCCTTGTGCTAGAAACTTACTTTCCTCATCAATATTGCTAGTTCTTTATTTTTCCTAAAGTATCAGATTTCAGTTTTAGTAATCACCTTTATTTTTGAATCTATTTTCCCTGTTGTTTATTTCTCATTCTATCATTATTTTTCTTTCCTTTTCTTTTGAATAACTCTGTTTTCTTTGATTTTTGCTTGTTATAATTAACTACTTGAGTTCAACATAAAGACCAATGTGTTTGTAGAATGTGGGCTTTAATTTTCATATAAATATGGTTGCATTCTGGTTTCTATGGTTCAGTTCCAATTTGAATTCATTATGTTAAAGATTCTTCTTAGTATCTTGATTCCAAGGAATTTTAATTGATATTTATTCTGGAGTTCTGATTTTTGCAAACATTATGTATCTATAGAAAAGCATTTTCCATTTCATTTTTGATATTGCAGATCATATGATCAAAGTTTTTAAGGTGGTTATGCAAATTATTCTAACAATATTGATTTTCTTCTGTGCTCTATTAAAAAAGCTACCATCTGGATTGCAGATTTTTAGTATTACCTCTCAGTTTTGGTTTTCTATGTGCCAGTGCTATGTGTTTAGGTGCATAATTTTCATGGCTGTATAATGTCCCTAGTAAATTTTTCCTTTCAATGAGTATAAAATGCCCCTCTTTGATCCTATCAATACATTCGATATTAACATTGCTACCCTAGAAACTTTTGTTTAATAATTGCCTAGATTGCTTTTTCCCATTCATTGATTTTCAACACCTTAATTTTTGTTAAGATTAGTTTAAAATGTAAATGACAGGGAGGGGCATGGATAGAGTGCGAAGTCAAATCAGGAACCAACCCTGGGATTACATTAGCTGGGTGCTGATTAGGTTAGGATGCTGCCCAAATATAGAGCCAGGATTAGCAGGGTGGGGTGGCTCAAGCCTGTAATCCTAGCACTCTGGGTGGCTGAGGCAGGAGGACCCCTTCAGGTCAGGAGTTGGAGACCCCCATTTCTACTAAAAATAGAAAAGATTAGCCTGTGGCAGTGGCCATGCCTGTAATCCCAGCTACTCCAGAGGCTGAGGCAAGAGGATCCCTGTGGCCCAGGAGTTTGAGGTTGCTGTGAGCTAGGCTGACACCACAGGGCATTCTAGCCTGGGTGATTGAGTAAGACTCTGTTTGTTTTTATATTTTTATTTTTATTTTTATTTTTTGAGACTGAGTCTCTCTGTGTTGCCCAGGCTAGAGTACCATGGTGTCAACCTAGCTCACAGCAACCTCCAACCCCTGGGCTCAGGCAATCCTCCTGCCTCAGCCTCCACTATAGGCGCACACCATAAAACCCTGCTAATTACTAGAAGTAAAAAGAGACTTTTTTTTTTTTTTTAAAGAAAGAAGCCAAGATTCTTGCAACTTGGGCTGCATTTGAAGTCCAGCTAACCTAGAGGAAACCTCTGTGGGTACAGGAGTACTTTCAACTGCACTTGGAGCTCTTGAGTGTGGCTCAGGTGCGCTGGGCTGCGGAGCTGGTCTGTGCCTCCCCTGCGGGCCTTTCCCAGGGTCCCACACGGACCCCACCTGGCCCAGAAGAGGCATCGCGGCCTGGACTTCCCCAGAGACGGGACCTCAGGACTCCCAGGTCACAGTGGACCGCATGGCCTCCCTCGAGGAAGGCAGCCTGCCCCGCCGCGCCTCCCCTGACTCGCTGTGTCACATCTTTAAGAAATAGGGGCGCATCGGGGACCAGTACACCCCGCAGGTCCCCTACTCCAAGGCGATCTGGTTCGCCTTACTCCCCTTCCCCGACAGGCAGGACTCCCAGTCCCGCCAGTACGCCCTGGACAGGCCCTCCTGCCGCCGGTGACCTGCAGGTGCACAGGGCGCGCTAACCGTCCTCGGGACTCCCAGGGCGGTCTCCGTCGCCCACAGGTCCCGGGTGCCAGCTACAGACCAGGGGGACACAGCAAGAGAGGGCTTCGCAGGGCGGTGGCCCCAGCCGGCAGCCTGTGGCACTGCAGCCACTGGGTCCCGCACTGGCTCTCCATCGCCCCCAAATCCACATGGGCGCGAAAGTGCAAGTCCCCATCAGGGTCCGGATCCCTCTCTTGGGCCAGGTCCAGGTCCCTGTCCAGGAGTCCTGCCCCCGCGTCCCCGTGGGAATCCACATCCAGGTCGTCCCCCTAGTCTGCTGAAAAGCAAGAAGCTGTGTTCTCTTAAGAAAATGACATAAGGGCCAGTTACTGAAAGGAGGACTTTAGGGAAAAGGACCACATACTCTGTCCATCTGAGAGGAGCCCTTGGAACCAGCCAGTGGCTATTGAAAAGGTTATTTGGGCACATCTGCCTACCTTTCTTACTAGTAGCCTTTGCCTCAGGCTGCAAACTTCATTTCCCTGCCATGTCGTGGCTGTCATTCTAAAGTCTTGTAATTTAGTAAGGTGAGTGATTTCAGATTTCATTATTGGATTTGAATGTTTGAGGCAACATTTCATTTTTTTAATGTATAGTGCTGACTTTTTTGTTCCTTGTAATTTAAGATTAGTAACCTAACTTGTGGGCTCCTAACATGTAAGGAGATGTGAGCAATGCACACAGCCCACAGCTGTCAAGAGATGGACTCAACATCACCTTCTTCCCTTAGAAGTAAAAACTTAGCAAAGTGAGTGGACATTTGTCTGTAGACGTTGTTTACCTTCAGATCTAAACTGTAATCTGAACCCGAACTTGCCTACAGACTTTTCAGGTGAAAAAGACTTGATTTATTTAAAGGCTTGCTCATCAAACACAAGTCTACCCCCTTCTCTTGTGTATTCTGTGCACTGGGCACAGCAGTGCTGCAGGTGAGTAACGGCGGGCAGCGGTTAAGGCTGCAAGTTGCAGTGCCGAGGGCTTGGCTGTGTCCTGCTTTCTCCTGATTGCCCCTGTGCAAAGATGCCTTGTCCTGCAGAAACAAGTGGCTGTCCACTTTATTAAAATGCCTGGCAAGTGCACTTCCGGTCTGCTGGCCTTGCAGATAAATAATGCAGCACAGAGTGAGCACATGTGGCTGATGATGAGCCCACGTTTTTTCCCCTCCCCGCCAGGGATCCATCTCATCACACCCACATGTCTTCATTTAAAAGGTGGAAAATGATAAGGAAGCAAATGGTTTGGAACTTTCTAAGTGCTTAAAATATGGTATATCTTTTTGCTTATAAAAATTCTGTAGTATAATCACTGTTTCTTTAGTTCAATAAAAACACTTGGTGTTAACATTTCTCAAAAAAATGGGAATTTATTCTTTTGGGTGGAAGCGTGGCTGCTTCATTTGTCTGTTATACCTCTTTTGGATACTTGTACTTCTGAGAAAATTATTAGCACTCAATTCATAGGATTTCGTTAAAATTTAGAACACATCCCCACAAAGATTTAGCTATGTTCTCTATTTTGTCACAATGTGGTTTATGTGTACTTTAACTTCTACCTGTCATTTCAAAGAATTAATATTTGCTTTTTGTCATCCCTACTGGAGGTTATGTTTTGTGTCACAATTATTCTTATTTATATCTTTATTTACTTTGATTTTTTTTGCTGCTAATTTACCCAGTTTCTTCAAATGACTGCTGAATGTATTCATTTAGAAACTTGCTTACTTTCACCTTTATTTCACATAGATGCTCCCTTTTTGTTCCATGATTTGGCCTTAAATCCTGATATTGACACAGCACACCAATTTTTATTAGCACAGCACTACCTGAGTATGTCTATTCTTATCCAATTATTTTCAAGTATTTTGGGTTTTTGTTCATTTGGTTATGTTTAGTGTTTAAACCTCCTTTGGTTCAGAATAAACCTCTTTAAATAATTTTAAGAGTTTGGCTCCTTTTGTGCTGACACTCCATGGTTTTGGTTGTGCACTTAAGAGAAAGAAGTCCCTGGCCAGCACTCAGTGGGGAATAGCCAGAGTCTTTGTTGTGGTGATGTTCCCCAGACCCCTCTACACCTACACAGGCTTCCCCAGGCTCCTTCCTTCTCTGCTCTGAGTCCCCCTAGCACTTGGACCCTCCTCCTCGCCTCTTCCTAGCTTCAGCATTCCTGCTCTTCCATCTCCATCCTGGCTGGAGCTGGAGATGAAATCTCCCACCTCCCCACTCCCTTGTCAGTTCAAGGACAGAACAAAGGATTCACTCCTTATTGTGGCAGGGAAGCAGATGTCAACACACACATACACACACACACACAATTTTAGTACCTTACAAAGGTTTTGTCTTAATGTCCTTGGACTAATTTCCAACTCCCTTCCCAGTCAATAAACCCTTGCTGTGCTTTGAATATTTCTTCCCTCAAAACCTCATGTTCAAATGGACTCCTCAAGTATTGAGGGAGGGGCCTTTAAGAGGTGATTGTGTCCAGAAGGCTCTGCCCTCATGGATGGATTAATCCATTCAAGGAATAATGGATTAGGGGCTTATCCTATGGGTAGGGCTGAGGCCTCAGGTTTACTGATGGCAGGACTTTATGAAAAGAGGAAGAGACACCTGAGCTAGCACACTCAGCCCCTCCCCATGTGACAGCTTGTGCTGCCCCAGGACTCTGCAGAGTCCCAACCAGCAAAAGGCCCTCGAAAGATGCAGCCCCTTGACATGGGACTCAGCCTCTGTAACTGTAAGAAATAAACTCCTTTTCTTTATACATTAGCCAATTTCAGGTATTCTGTTAGGATCAGCAGAAAACAGACTAAAAGGATCCTCTCTAGATTCGCCTCTCTACTTTTACTCTCCTAAGCTGCTCACCTAAACTCTCCCTCATCCTGCTCCAGACTTTTCCAAAGGCCACACAGAACCATATTCCCAGGAGGTCTCCAAAGAGACCAATCAACATAAAATGACAATTACTGTTAATTAAGTGTTTAATACGTGGTAGGCATTCTTAATAGATGATTTGCATGGATTAGCGAATATATTCTTTACAGTAATCTGTGAAGTGAGCCTATTATGCCCATTTGACAGATGAGGAATTTCGGGATCAGAGAGAAAAAGCTAATTTGCTCCAGTCCCCATCACTTGTAGTGAGTGACAGAACTAGGCTTTAAACCAAGGCCTGCTTGATTTCAAACCTGCCCTTTCTACCACAACAATGCTCTGCTCCTGGAGACCACCAGATAGTTCACATCTGGATGAACATACAGATGGGGCAATGCTTGTTTCTTTACCCTAACACAGAGAACAAAAATAAAACCTAGAAAGGATAAAGAAACTCTCTAACCATCCAACATCTAGTTTAGCTTTTATGGCTTTCTGCTAGCATCAAATCAGCTGGGATCTTTAGCAACACAACATCACCCAGGACACTGGGGTATCTTATGGAGAATATCATTCTGATACGACCAAGAGAATAGAAAGTAGCAAATTCTAGGTGACTTGGTAACACACATATATACCAAGAGATGAAATAAAAATACGATTGGAATATAAGTTCTTGCTAAATCAGTGAAGTTGCTTTTATCCTGGTGTCTGGCCTACATTGGGGTATCTCCTTCAAAGTGAAGGATAAATTGGTGAACACTTCAATGCTTCAAATACTAAGAAAGAGTCACAGAATTTCCTGGGCCTAATTGGAATTTGAAGGCAGCAGCTACCATTTACCAGGTAAAGCAAAAGCTGCCTGTTCCGGTTGCGCCCAGAGAAGGAAAACCACTATCTACCAGGTGAATTCTGTAGTAAAAGCTATTTTGCCACATGTGCCTTAAAACCCAGCTGATCCAGCTGTGTTTAAGTATGTGTAACAGTTTGGGTTGCTCTTGACTGCACACTGGAATCACCTGATTCCACCCCACCTGAGAACTTTTTTAAAAAGTAGTACTGATGTATAGGTCGCACTTCCAGAAACACTGATTTAATTGGTTGAATACCACCAACCTATAGAGATCAGTGTTTCCCTAACTTTGCTGTGGATTAGAATCACCTGGAGAGCTCTTTGATGCAGATTGTTGGGTCCTATCGTACAGGGTCTAATTCACAAGGGAGGGGAGGCCCTAGAACTGGATTTTCTTAACTTGTTCCCAGATACTGATTGTGCTGTTGCAGAGAAGGGAGCAACACTTGGAGAAGCCCTGATGGAGTCCACATCAAGCTCCCATAGGAAAGTCACAGTGGAGTCTTCTACATCCTTGCTACCCCAAGAATGGTTCATAACCAGCATTGGCAACACCTGAGATTTTAGGCAACATGCAAGAACTCAGGTCCCCTACTAATCATAGCGAATGAGAATCTGCCTTTTAGCACGATCCCAAGATGATTTAAATGTACGTTAAGGCTTTAGAACCACTGTTCTGGGGTTTTGAAGGCCACCCTTTCTGTACTCAGCCCTCATAGTGATCATTATGAAAGATAAAAGAGTGTGACTGGTTTGCTCAGTTGGTTAGATGATATTTCTAATGTCATTCTTCTATGTGGGTCTATGTCCTCCACGTGCTAAGCAACGGTGGTTTTCTACACGCCAGAGTACAGGGAGGATGTGTTGACACGCAATGACAACTCTGAATTTCTTCAACTGGTCCACATTGTTCCCAGGTTTCAACATTTTAACATGTAAGGAGTCTCAGATTTTAACACCATATGTTGGTCCCATGTATAAGATAGGATTACAAACACTTTTGCCCCAAATCTTTCAACTTCAGCTGTGCCTGGGTCTAATATTTTTTCCTGCCAAAAGTGGAGATGCTCCCCCATATCCAGGGCCTTTTCCCCTCCAGGTATTCAACAAATGCGCCTCCCCTCCCTTGGCCACCTGCTGGAAAAGAGTGGCTATCTCCATGCCATGGACATCCTAACTTGCCATTTCTTAGGCCTGCTCTGTGTGTGCTTTGGATTCCAGGTAGATTTTTATTTGTAAATTATTTACATTTTTTTTTTACCAGAAGAAATGTCATTATTGTAAAACTGAGGTTCTGGATGCCACATACCACAGATACTATGGCTTTCAGTTAATAAGCACCAAACTCCTGAGTGCCAGGGTCGGTTCTGGATATAGCTGAAGTCGCTGGAGATAGGTATGAAATCTCTACCATACTAAACAAAACTACTGACTACCATAACAACAAAAGGGTGGGTAATGGCTGTCACAGAAAACAACTAATTCCACCTTGAACTGTTGAAACAACTAAGAATATGAACTGTCTCCCATCTGGCCAGTTCATTCAGCTATTGAATGCTGGATTCAGCCATTTCTGTTCAAAAGACATGCAATTGTGAAAATTGATGATTAGGTAAAAATATTAGTGAAGACAGACATGATTGAAAGAATAATTTTATTCAATTGGCCCCAATGTAATCCCATTGTCATCAGATAATGGACTCTAAATTGTTAATTTTCCCATTGCTAATAAACCTCAGTTTGCTAACATCTTACTAAGGGAAACAATTTTGAGTAGAAATAATTCTAGGAAACCTGAACATGAAAATACTTTCTTAAAAGACATACACACTAGTGTCGTCTGAAATGTTAACCTCCTATGACATTATATGGAAACCCAATAAAATAAAATTAAAAAAATAAAAAGGAAATACTTTGAAATTTTAAATTTGATCACAAATGTAAAACGTTATCATCTTAATTTCTTTTACATAACTTTAATATAAAACGATAAAGTTTGGTCATAAATAGAAAATTTTCCGTTAAGATGAAATTTTGATTCTACATGAATGTATTTCAAGAGCCAGAAAGAAATTTCCCCTTTGGACTCAAGCTCAAAGTGAAGCAGCATGGATTTATGGTCTGGGTCTCTATGTTCCATCAAAAATTGAATTCGAGGAGCACCATCCCTTAGCATTTACAAATGTAACACATGGAGCTGTCCAACCAACCACATGTGATAAGTGCTATCCCCAGGTTAAGCTGAGAAACTGAGACATCATGTTATTAGTTTTTCAAGGTCACACAAGGTGGTAAAAGAGGAAGGTAGGATTCAAAATCATGCTGCATGGTTGCAGAATTCATCATGTAAACAATTGTATCATGTACTAGGAATCTGGTTACGTTGGCTTATGTTTCCCCCTAAGCTAAAAGTCCTTCAATAGAGAATTTTTACCCTGCCAGGAGGAAGGAACTCTACATTCTCTGACTTTTAAGACTAATTTCTAGTCTTATTGCATGCTAATTAAGAATATTTGATTTTATCATTTGCTTTCACAATTCACTGATATTTCCTTTTCACTCTAAAACATTGCTAATTTTGGAAATGACCCACTCACACTTGAAAAAAGGAGTATTCTCTATGACCAGGTACATAAATTCTACGTTACTGTTAATGCAGTTTAAGTTCTCCGTATAATAATGTATGTCTATTTTTTCTGTCTTGGACCAGGAAAGCTGCTTTTAGTTGCCCTATTTTTAATGTGTTTCTTTTAACTTATCTTAAATCTATTGTATTTTAACACTATATGACTTGCATGAATATTCATGACTGGTGTACTTTCATTAGGTAATTTAGTATGTAGTATTACAAAGAGCTCTTCCATGTACATTTGGTCCCAATTCTAGTTTGTCTGATACTGACAACCATGCCTTATATTTTCTGATTGTTTGCATTTTCCATGGCACAGTTTCCCTATTCTTTTATCTCTATGCTACGGAATCATTTTACTTGAGATACAAGTATAATTCAGATTAAAAATATGTTTCAAAGATTTTATTTTTATTTGCTTTACACATATACACTAGGATTAATAAATTTGATAAATAATAATCAAGTTACAAAACATTTCTGAGGCCAGACTCAAGGCCCATAGACTTAATTGGTCAAAAAGCTGAGTTTGTGCTTGAGTAGAGGTTGGTGGTGGCCTGAAAGGTAGAGTATGTCACAGTTTCAGGACAGGGAGGAGCCCTGGGCCTCACTGGGTCTGTAGCCATGTCCAGGGGAACCCAAGGTCAGGGAATCAGAGCACAGAGGAAACTCAAGGTTCAATAAAGGGACTCAGATTCTCGGTATCACCACATGATGGCTCAAAGTACTGTGGGGGCTAGAGACATGCCTCCACAGGGGAGTTACCACGAGGAGGGCATCAGAAACAAGTCTTGTCTATGGGTTCTAATCATGGTAGGTTCTAGAGGCACATTAATTGTCTGTAGTATGCTGAGAGACCAAGAGCTACTACTGCGTCCTATGGCAGCCTATGGTGGACAGAGGTCCACTTCAGTTGCGAATGGCAGCCCTGGATGTCACAGCAGAGAAAAAATATCTGGAAGCCTTGGAATGTGTCAGTTCTTTGAGATAAAAGGGTCTCCAGCAGGGACAGGTACAGGCCACAATTCTCCCTTGGCTGGACCTTCTCAGGTTCCTTGGCTTGAGGATCAGAGGCATTGCCATATTGGGCAACATTTAACAGGCATGGGTCAGGAGATTCAGGTCATTCATTGGTGGCACATATGTCCAAATTCAGAGCTGCAGCTCAATCTAGGTTCAGACCCAGGAGTTTCTGGCCACCGTAGTAGGGGCCAGGATTCTAGAGCATAAGAGCTGTCCATGGCTACGTCAGCCAAGTCCAAAGGGTTGGGCTGTCCTGAGCAGCATCCCTGGAGAACATTGTCAATGGCACAGTGAATGCCATTGAGAGGAGCCAGGGGGACAAAGTCAGGGAGATCCAGGGTAATGGTGTCCAGGGATGGCAGGCAAGGGCCAGGGTGCATCTGATTATCAGGATCCAGTGGGGGCCCTAAGGATTGGAGATCGGGGGCACAGCGACAGCCCGAAGCCCTGGCAGGATGCAAGAGCCCAGGGCTCAGAGGTGCAGGCTCCAGCATCAACCCTCCATTAGCAGAAGGGAGTTGGGGCTCCGTGCCCTCGGCTGAGTGTGCTGAGTCCTCCAAGACTCTCCTTTTGGCCTCAGGAAGGAGGGTTTGCTCTTGAAGCCCCAGTTCACGACGGCGACGACCACAACCACGACCACGGCCACCGCCACGACCATGACCACGACCACGACCACGACCGCGGCATCCTCTGCGAGGCGAGGAGAGGAGATCTAGGGTGGTGGGAACCAGGGTGAGCGGCAGGTCCTGGGCGGGATCTTGGAAGCTGTGGGCAGCAGTGGCCCCGGGACGGGGAGCAGCCCCTGGGACCACAGCCCTACCAGAATGTCGGGCTCGGCGACTGCACGAGTCCCTCGGGCCCGGCCTGGCTCTCCCACCCCTGGGGGCCACAGAGCGAGGGACGTCCGGGGCCGGGCAGGCTGGGCGGAGCCTCAGGCCCAGCGCGGCTCTCCTGAGCACTTGGACCTCGCTCGCGCTCAGCTCCTGGCTGCCCGGCGCCCTGGGCTCCCTGCGGTCCACAACCGCCTGGTCCCGCCCGCCTGTCCACAGCCCAGGGCGCTCGGGTGGCAGGCTGCGCTCGAAGGCGTCCATGGAAAAGGTCACCCTGGCCTCCCCGCAGCTGCACTGCGCAGCCGCTTTGCCATAATGGATCCACCGCGGGGTGGCGAAGTTGATGGCCTCCGCGCAGTTGAAGCCGTGGTTGAAGCCAGCGTGGTAGCCGTAGGGGAACGTCACCATGAACTCTCCGGCCTCCTGAGTCACGCGACTGAAGGGAATGCCATTGTCCTTGAGGACAGTGGGCGAGATGAGGGCCACCTTGTGCCTCAGGAAGGCCGCGCAGCCCCGGGAACTGCCGGGGAACAGCCCCCGGGCCAGGCGTTCCAGGCGCTGGCCGTGTTCCGGGGGCACCGCGTACCACGTTTTGGGCTCCCCG